>PVJX010010354.1:0-57385 GCA_004027295.1 Dolichotis patagonum | reverse complement strand
TCCATTAATTTCTAGAGAGAGTTTTGCAGGATACATCAATCTGGGCTGGAGATTGTCCTCCTTTAGTGCTTGAATTATTTTACTCCAAGCTTTTCTTGACCTGATGGTCTGTGTTGAGAAGTCTGCCGTGATTTTGATGGGTTTTCCTTTATAGGTGATCTGTTTCTTTTCTCTGATGGCTTTTAATATTCTGTTCTTAGATTGAATTTCTGGGATCTTGATTATTAAGTGTCTGGGTGTAGCTTTGTTTGGGTTGTAGGTGGCTGCAGTTCTGTATGCTTCATACCTCTGCATATCATTTCTTTTTTCTATGCTTGGGAAATTTTCCTTAATAATTTCTGTGAATAGCCTTTGTAATTCCTCTGATTTGATTCCTGCTTCTTCATTCACATACTTTATTCTTAAGTTATAGATCCTCTTGTCATCTTCCAGTATTTGTATTTTTACTGCCTGCTCCCTTGTTATTTTTAAGAGATCTTCCCTTTAATAACTCCACATTGCAAGCCTGTGTTCAATTTTTGATAGTCTATCTTTGGTTTCTTTCAAGCAGTTTTGCCAGCTTTCTATGGAGTCTTTAGTTTCCTGATAATCTCTTTGAATCTGCTTCATGAATTCTAGGTTTTTTCTGAATTCTTCATTAAATTTTTCTCTCCATTTGTGTTCTTCCATTCTTCTGTCTGTGGCTTCTTGAGAGGTGCCTGGCCTTTCTTTTATTAATCTACTTATCTCTTGTTCAATTTGAATTAATATTTCAGTTTTGGTCCCGCTTATGAGGTCCTGAAGATATCTCTTTATGTCTGCTAATGCTGTGTTTGATGTTGCATTTTTGCTGCCCTCAATTTCTTTTGTATTTACCTCTCCTGGATCAATGTTCTCAGGGTTCGGGGCTGGGAGTTTTTGCTTATTTTTCCCTTTTGTCATGTTTTTGGTTCCTTCCATACAAGTGCACAGTGTAATTCCCAGACCCTTTTCTTGTTGGTTAAGGCTCCTCTAGAGGGCACAGGCTAGGAGCTTTAGCCCTCTTCAATAGGTTATCAGAGATTAGAGTTCACCCTCAGGCAGTGTGCGCTAGCTCCTCCCTTCTGGGCCAGTCAACCTTTGCAGGCCTTCACTGCATCAGTGTGCACAGATCTCAGGGAATTAATTTGTAGTGACTCACTGGGTCCCCGCCAGGGGTGTGGCCTAGTCCAAGCAGATTCCACCAATCCGCTTGGCGAGGAGAGCAACCAACTGAAGCCACTTCCTTATGGAGTTAGGGCTCTCCTGCCCAAATCCAACATGTTCGTCCAGTTGGTTTCTCTTTTCCCGTGGGAGGGTCTTATTCCCATCACTTACCACGTGTTGTTGCCAGTCCCCGAGAACTGCTGGGCTCCCCGACCTCCAACTTCAGCGCGGCTGCAGTAGGAATTCACGGTGCCTCTCAGTGGGTCGCGTGCAGGGCCGGTCCGGGAGAGCTGCATGCAGGGCTGTTCAGCTCCGCACCTCGGTGGCTCAAACCAGTCACTTCGGCACAGATCGCGTGTTCAGGTCAGGTAGGAATTCAGGCGGCTTGAGGAGGGCACCGTGCTAGCTGATCTTATCTTCACTAATAGTAGCCCCAAGACCTCATATTCAAGCAGTTTTTTGCACTTTAGTTCCTTCCTGGGTTGTGTGAGTCCATCTCTCTCTGTTTGGGTCTCTCCAGGGTGTTTTATTCTGGCATTTGAGCTGTCTCTCTCAGAGAGGGTCTCTCTCCTGCTACCTACCAGTCCGCCATCTTTTTTTCCTCCTAGCAGTTGTTTCTCAATATGCAAAAATTTTTGATTGATTGATTGGACCATGTTCTAGGTCTTCTCAACATAGGCAAAATATGTTACCAAGTTTATAGCTACTTTATAGACATTGTATATTCTAGCAATACTAATGTTCACAGTATAAAATGGCCTGTGATCACTTAGGAAATCAAAACCTAAAGAAAGATGGTATTTAAATGAGAAAAAAGCATCTCAGACCAGGAACGTGCCCAGAAATACTAATTCTTAGAGAAATTAAAGGATGTAAAGACAAAAAGTGAAAGACAAAAAGTGTAAAGACAAAAAGTGAAAGACAAAAAGTGTAAAGACAAAAAGTGAAAAAAGTTAGAGAAAGTTGGAGATAAGTGAATCTGGCATTATTCTTTTTAATTTTAGGATCTATATGAGCTTTTAATATACCATCACTATTTTAAATCTCAGAGGGGAAGAAGCAGGCAGAGTTTCACCAACTTGGTCCATGGAATAATTCTCTTGCACCTTGCTTCCTAACTTTTCCCCAAAGAATATTTTGGAAAACAACTCTCTGTGATGTTTGCTTAGTAAAGATGGACCAGATATTACTAGGTATTCTTACATTAAATCTAGTTGTCTTGGGCTTAATTTTTTTAATCTAGAATTTACTGTGGGTCTGCTAAGTTTCCAGATGCTGAGCTAAATCCTCTTAGACACATTAAAATTGGCAACAGAAATAGAGATTAAGCTTAGAGATGGAAGTGGTAAAGGTAGAATCCAAACTGAGGCTAGAATTAAATATGTTAATTATGATACCACAAGAAATTATACAGTTTTCCTATGATTCTCAATAAGATCTATGGCCTATAAGGTTTCAAGAGCCACTGAATCCAGCTTTCAGGGTTTAGAGGCTCAGCAGAGTGGTGTTATTTTCTCAGTGATACATTACTAATTGGTGAACAAGCAGAAGCTAAACAATACACTCTGGACTGCCTTTTCATGTTAAGACACTGTATTATTGCTGGTGGTCTTTAAATTAACCACTATCAGAAAATGAAGGTAGACAATATTGGGTACAAAAGTTGAGCACATTTTTGTTAGTAGATTAAGGAAATTTTTTATTAGTTTCATTCATGCACCCTGAAAAAATACTGGAAATATTTCATATCAGAAAACCAGACTATAAATACTAAAGATATTTTGAAATGCTTAATTATCTGGATGTCAATGTAAGTTATAAATATAATGTCTAGCAAAAAATAACATCAATGCTATTTGAGTAATAAATGATTCAACTGAAGTAGAATAAAAATGTTCATTTTTGAAAATCAATGCATAACCCCAGCTTTATGGGGGTAACAGTCATCTCTATATGTGATTTGAGATAGGGCAGCATCATCTTGCTGCATTGTCTAAATTTCTACCCTTCCATGCACTGTATTACATTAAGCTCATGTGTTTCAAGACACATCTGTTTTAGTGAAAATAACTGTAGAAAAGAAATTCATAAAGTCCTTCTCAAATACTTAACCCAGGGTGAGCTTGAACTTAGAATATCTCTTTTTGTTGATGTCAGGAAATATATAAGATAAATTTTAATAGGAGGAGACTTGTGGAAATGGTTAGAAAATGAAAGAACGCCTGAGGCTGTCAATCTGAGTCAAGGCAGCAGCAATGAACGTTGGTGCCAGGGGAGGACCAGGGGAAAAGTAATCCTAGGAAGAGACGTTAGACAGTAGTAGCAACAGTGTTCAATATTTTACAGTTCCGTGATATACTCCAATCTTACAAATTATCTCATAACCATAGAGCAACACACATTTACAAGCCTTTCAGCTTCTAAAAATTGTCATACATTTATAAATGGTTGGGAAAGGGAGGTCGGGAGGAATATAACTCTAGCCCTGTCCTTGACCACTCTCCTTGAGTGTAGCTACTACTGTGTATATAAGAGAAGTGGGGGATGACTAGGAAATAAAATAAGTTGTTCCAGTGTGATCTCCTGAAATAGATAGAAGGCATGCAATTTCACTCCCAGATCCATCGCCTGGCCTTGTTTTCTGGTTGCACATCTGAAATAGCAGCAATCCATCTGTCAGGCTGACATCTTTTTATGTTCCCTTTCAATCATTCTCAGAAAAAAAAAAGAAATGTGTTTTAGATTGATTCTGATTTGGCAACTTTCTTATTGCCTATCACTGTAAGGAATTAAACAAAAAGTAGCAAATTTCATTTGCTATGCTCCTGAAAGTTTTCCAAGTTGCAATTTTAGTCATTCCATTTGGGTCCTAAGAACAATAATAAAATGTACAGACAACTGACTGATGAATGGAAAAACAGCTCTTCCGTTTGCCTTTACATAAATTCTGAAAGATGACAGAATAGGTTTACTCAATCATTAAGCAAACACGAGCCACATACATAACAGAAAACTGGAAAGTGAGATTCCTAAGAAGGAGATCTCATCTTAGGTTGAACAAAGCTCTTCCAAAAGCATCAGAACCAAGAGTCTGGCTGAGACTGAAGAGGATGACAGGTACTAGTGGATACCTGTGTGGGTGCTGCCACCAGTAGAACAGGTACCTGCTCATGCCAGATGGACTCAACTGGATACAGTGGTGGCGATTTAGGGAAATCAGCTTCTGGTGAAAGACCAGAGGTTAATTAAAATCAGGGCATGTGGAGACTGAACCCTGGCAGATGCAACCAAAGGAAGCAGGGTTCATGGCCTCAGATCTTGAAGAGGAAGCTTTTTGTTTTCATTCTCACCTTATTTTGTCAGTTGCTTTCAAAGTGATCCAGAATGCTGTCTTAATTCACCAAAATCTCAGTAATGTGGCACAGGATACATTGTGTTGGGAAAGATTCACTAGCATAATGCCAAAGTTCACATTAGAAGGTACGACAGGGAGTGGACAGGGACCCCATCACCTGAAGAAGGAGTCAGGAACCTCTGAGCACCACGCCACGGAACAAGCTTGCATCTCAGCTCTGAAGCTATTAGTAGCTCCATTGGAGTGAACAGGAGAAATCACACAGGAATCAGTAAGGGGCAGTAAGTTCAAACCTTAAGAAAGACCACATTACTTCTTTATTTGGAAGTATGGAATATTGTTTGGTTTTAGTTTTGGGTTGTTTGGAAGTAGTTTTATTTTTGCTATAAAAAGTTTTATCTTATGATTCAGATATACTCTTTAAGAAGCTAGTTTCATCTTTTTAGGATCTTCACATTCTTTTGACTCCAGCTTACAACTTAGTTTGATTAATCTTTACAGGTTCCACATGAAGATAAAAGTAGTTAGTCGACTCCTCTATGAAAACTATGCAACCAGCTGTGAAGTCCTATTAACTTCACTTATTTAATTTAGAGCCGGATTCATTATATGTCTGAAGATATAAGGAAAGATTTTGAAGCCACCTGACAGTATGGCAGATTGATAAAGATCAGTTTGAGTTGGACACCTCCTTCTCTTCTGATTGGCATTAGTTCCACCTGCCTCCTGCACCTGTTGCATTGTTACGCTGTCATAGAGTCAGCCAAACGCATGTACACACATTGATCACTTAAAGTGAAAGCTTCTTCAAGACAAAATTGGGTCATTTTTCTTTGGATGGTAATCACAAAGTCTAGTATTTAATTAATAATCATTGTGTTTTTAATGAGTCTGTGCAGACGGAGATGATGTCATCATAGTGATAAGCAAGAATAACTTTTTGTAAACACAAGGTTTTAACACTTTGGAGATTATTGTTACCTCAAAAAGTCAGAAAGCAAGAGTGAAAGAGTTCACTAGTACTTAAGATCTGCTCAATCTAAATTTTAAAAAGTGCTTTTAGAATATGGAAAAAACAGAGGAAGGGAAACTTACATTTCTATAGTGGGATAGGTATTCTTGGGTTGGTTTTTTTTTTTTTTGTATTTATGGATCTTTAAATATGAGCAGGGAACAAATTAATGTCTTATTTCTCCATATTTAATCTGAAGTGGCAGTGAATAACTATGCACATCTATGAGATTAGTGTCTCGTGGATATTAAGGAATTTTTTTTCAGTTTTCTAACAATGTTAGTGAGATAGAACCTACATGCTATACATTTCACCTGGGTAAACTGTACAATTCAGTAGTTTTAGTATATTTGAGAGCTATATAACTATCACTATAATCCAATTTTAGAACAATTTCAACATAGTAAAAAGAAATATACTCCCAATTCCCCTTTACTTACTCCAAATCCTAGGTAACCACTATTTTGATTCTCTCTGTAGATTTGCCTATTGTGAACATGTCATATAAATGGGATTATACAACATGTAGTGTTTTGTGAATGGCTTCTTTCATATAACAGAATTTTGGAAGCTAATTTATGTTGGAATGCATATCAATACTTTATTTTTATTGTCAATTATATTACATTGTATAGATACATTTTGTTTTTATATTCATCAGTGATGAATAATTGAATTGTTTTAAATTTTGGCTGCTATAGCTCTTTGTTGAAATCAATTGACCATAAATATACAGGGTTATTTTGGACTGTCATTTGAGTTTCATTCCTTTATGCATTTATTCTAAGGTTGGTACAATTTTAAGCAGAAGAAAGCAATAAAGAGCATCCAAATTGGCAAAGAACTAAAATTCTGTTTGCAAAAGACACAATTTACATAAAATGCTACAGGTTCTATCCCCAAAACAACTGTTAGAAATATGTGATTTTAGTAAAATTGCAGATACAACATAACCTTACAAAAATCAGTTGCATTTCTTTACACAAACAATAACCTACCCTCCCCACAAAAGAAAGAATTTTAAAGGAGATTACCATTTACCATAGCACCAAAAAGAACAATATGCTTATAAATAAATTTAAGGACATAAAAGATTCATACACTAAAAACTATATTGATGAGAAAAATTGAAGAAGACACAATTAATGGAAAAATATTATGTATTCATGGATGAGGAGATTTAATAGTTAAAATGTCTATACTACCAAAAATTATCTATAAATTCTTTGCAGTTCCTTTTAAAACTCCAATAGCATTTTTTCACAGAAATAAAAATATATCTTAAAATTCATATAGAACTACACAAAAATTGGTTACTTAAAATAATGTAAGAAACAATATTGGAAGCATCATACTTCCTGATCTCAAATTATATTACAAAGCTATAGCACTCAAAATGATATGGTACTAGCATAAGAAACAGACAAGTTAACCATTGAAAAAGAATGGTCTAGAAATAAACTTCACAGATGCAGTCAACTCATCTTTTCAAAAAAGTACTTGTTCTAAGAAAAAAAGTTTCTCTTTCATTTTTAATTGGTTTTAGCTCTTGCTGGTGGTCAATTTATGTATACCAGAAAATCACCAGGCCATTGAATTTTTTTTCATTATTTTCATTATCCTTGTATGAGGTACCAGGTAACTGAAGGTCAGGTTCCCTTGCACATGCACTATGTTATAGTTTCTTATCATAGATCTTTTTCTTTTTCTTTTTTTTTTGTTTGTTCACTTTAAAACAAGCATGATATCATATCAAGTCAATGTTACTCTCTCACAGTGTACACTATAAGCAGCATGTGTATTTACTTGGTCAGGATGCTAGAAAGTGCTGAAGTAGCATGATCAATGTGAACAAAAGGTTTTTAGGATATATGGAAAAATGTGGTATTGGCTATGATGATAACAGGATAGTCAGCTGCTGTCATGGTTTATGTTAGTGGCCCCCAAGCTTCATTCAATTATGGACTAGACCAAATCCGGCATTTGTGATTGGTTCGTTGTCAAGCATTCAGATTGGTGGTGTTTCACCCACCCAGGGGTGGAGCCAGGGTATGATGTAATAGTAGGAAGAAAGTGTTTCTCTCTCTTTCCTGTTGGTGCCTCGCTGTTTTCAGTGACCATAAATGGCTGCCCCACCATGCCACACTGCCGTAGAGCCAACTGAGTATGGACTGAAACCTCCAAGAACTGTAAGAAATAAACCTTTTCTTCCCTAACTTTGGACATCAGGTATTTTGTCTCAGCAACTAGTAAAAAGTAACCAAGGCAGCTGCCTTTAAAGCAGTTTTATTTGGTCAGTGCTACATAATTTTTAAAAGTAATAACCTATCCTCTGACTAGTGTAAGATAGATTTGAAGGTTAGATTCTAAAATGGTTTGAAATGCAGTTAGGTTATGCTATTTGAAAAGTAAACTCACTCTGACCTAAGACAAAGAATGCACAGTGAGGAATTGTAGTGCATTATAAATAGTTTAGGACAGCTGACTGTCACTATGCAATACACTATTGATACCACAAACAAAAACTCACTTGAAATTAATTAAAGACTTAAACACAAGACCTAAAACTATAAAGCTGCTTGGAAAAAATATTGAGGAAAGCTTCTTGATATGGACCTTGACAATGGTACAAAATGACGGGTAATGAAAGTAAAATATATAAGTAGTACTGTATCAAAATAAAAATTTCTGCATGACAAAGCAGTCAACAAAAATGGCAACTGACAAAAATCAGAGAAGATATTTTTAAACCAATTATCTTATGAGGAGTTAATGACAAAAGTACATAAGTAATTTGCACAACTCAATATAAAAAAAATAATTTGAAAATGGGTGAAAATAAAACTTGTATACTAATTTTTCCAAATATGTACTAATAGCTAAGGGGTAAATAAAAGAATGCTGAATATCACCAATGATCAGGGAAATGAGATCAAAACTACAATGAATTATCATCTGTTAAGATGTTTGTTATTGAAGAGTCAAAATATATTTAGTATTGGTGAGAATGTAGAGAAAAGTGCAACCTTGTACACTGTTGGTGGAAATGTAAGTTAGCACAGCCATTGTGGAAAATACTATGAAGTGTCCTTAAGACAAAAAAAACAATAAAACTACCACATGATCCAGGAATCCCACTATTGTGCATATATCTAAAGGAAAAACAGTCACCATCTAGAAGAGGTATCTGCACTCTCAGTTTCCCAGGCTTTCAGGTTCATTAAAACTATCTAAATGTCCAGGAATGAATGAATAAGCAAAGAAAAATGCGTACACACATATACATATGTACACACAATGGAATATTATTTGGCCTTTAAAATTAAGGAAATCTTACTATTCACACATGAATGAACCTAGAAGATATTGTGAAATAAACCAGATACAGAAAGACAAACACTGCATGCATACATTTACCCGTAGATCTTTAAAAATCAAACTCATAATCATAGAAACTAATATGGTGATTATTGGGGCTAGAGTGTGTTGGAAATGAAGAAAGGTCTGTCACAGTACAAACTTCTAGTTATGAGATGAGTAAGTTTTGGAGACCTAATGTAAAACGTGATTACTATAGTTAATAATGTATTGTACCTGAAATTAGCTAAGAGTAAAGCATTAAGTGTTCTCACCAAAATAGAGGTGGGTAATCATGTGAGGTAGCTAGTAGTATAATGAGCTTGGTTTGGGGAATCATTTTACAAAGATTTACATTTACATTTACCAAATAATCACACTGTCCATCTGAAATATATATAATTCTATTATTAATCATACTTCAATACCAATGGAGAAAAATATTTTAGAAATGAGAATAACAGAAAAAGCATTTGCTTCTTTATTGCTAAATCTTCAATTCTAGGATTATAAACAGCTAGTATATCTATTCACCATTATTCTATAGGTTCTAGTTTGACACTTGTGAACCAGTATATACTAACATGTTTTTAAAATGCCTTCTCTTAGCCATCCATTTCCATGCTGCAAACTCATAAATAAATAAATGAATAAGATTGGGGATGTGGCTCAGTGTGAAGGTCTTGGGTTCACTTCCTACTGCCACAATTACAAATAAATAAGTAATAAATAAATAGCCCATGATGAATGGTATCACTTCCTGTCTTTTCATTGTCACAATTGGAACTGCCTTTCTCAAAATGTTTTTCTTCTCTTCAATCAGCTAAACTGAAGGTTATATTATGTACCAGGTCACCCCTCATTTTGAGAGATGGAGTAGTCTATATTCCTTCTGATCTTGAAACTTCCCACATTCTTAATAGAGAACCTTACTGTGGACATTTGTTGAGTTGGCAATCTTGGCATTCTTAGCATCATGGTCTATGAAATCAATTTTCTCCTTGTTCTCATTAGTATCTGAGAGTTGCTATGCCTCAAGACAGCACAAAGACTCAGTGACTTCCTAAGAAATTACTCAAGGCAATGTAAATTTCAAGTGCCACCTAATGCCATACTTGAATGCACCTATTCAGTGTATAGTGATCTGTACTTACCTATAAAATGTTTGTATTACCACTAAAGGTTACAAAGGGACTACTCAATCTGAAAATTTTGCAGCTAACAAGTTACTCTTTTATTCCAATTCTGCCACCATATGTTTTGTTACTTTACTGAAATTACATAACTCCTTGGGTTTGGGCAAAGTAATTTAAATGATTAGAATATTTAAAAATAAGGTTAACAAAAGAGTTAAAACTTTTGTACTTCAAAGTACAAATATTGTCAGGTATGCTGCCATACACTTACAATCCCAGCTATGTGAGAGGCTGAGGCAGGAGGACTGCAAATCAGAGTCCAAAACTTACTGAGAGTCTGTCTCAGAATTAAAAAGTAGAAACAAGTTGAGGATGTAGCTCAGTACAAAGCCCTTGGGTTCAATCTCCAGTACTGAGGAAAAAATGAAGGCCACCCTAAACCACATAGAGAAACCAAGTCTTGAATATAAATAAATAAATAAATAAATAAATAAATAAATGTTGGGAATGTAGGGGTGCAGAGGACTGCAAATATGTCTTTGGAGTAAAAGCAAAGATTTAAATAAATGGAGAAATGTCTGCAATCACCAAATATATAAACTAAAAGACTCAATGTTTTTAAGATGTCAGTTCTCCCAAAAGGAATCAATATATTGAATGCAATCCCAATCAAAGTTTCAGTAGGTTTTTGTGGAAAATGACAAAATGTCAATGATATGACATTGAAATCTGATGTCACGAGGGTGTCAGTGAAGCATTCAGGTTCTGAACCAGACTTTCAGCTCTACTAATTTCTTTATCTTTGTGTGACCTTGGGCCAAAGTTTTATTACTCCTTGATCTTCCTATGACATTTGCATCTTGTTCAATTTGGTCGGTCCCCTTAAAACATTAACATCCTAATATTTTACAAATTAGTGTGTTAGTGATTTTTCACATGGACCACCAACTATGGTCTAGTAAAAGAGAGAAGGTATCAAAACTTGGCCAGCTCTGAATTTTTCTTTTCTGATTTCTAAAGAATATGTTATTAATAATAATCTATTTCATATAATTTTTAATAAATTTAAATGAAATTATTCACTTTACTTACTATAGTCTCTGACACATAATAAGAACATGATAAGCATGAATTATTTAAAGAGACAAAATAATAATACCCATGGATGAAAGTTGGACCAAACATCATTTCTTTAACTCACTATATTGCAGGTAGAATGAGTGAACAAAATCAGTTTCTGGGCTCAGAAATAGAAAATGTGATTTATGCAAATACAAAAATTTTTAAAGATTGTTTTAGAGAAACATAAGCACTTAACCTATGGCATATTGGTTGAAATTCAATGAGACAGGAAGACCCACTATCACCAATAAAGAATATTGAATATATTACACCATTTACTCAATGATGAGAGCTTGTAATGACACATACAGAAAGCTATCATCTTAGTGTCTGGTGGTGGCCCTGAATTCATAGAATGTAAGCGGGACATACATTTGAGATAAAAAGCTGGGTGAACACAAAGGCAATTTGAATATGCAAAGATAAAAAGAACCCATAAGACAAAACAGAAATTGACCACACTTATCTCTCACTGTGCCTAAACCAGACCGCGTATGAGACCTGTAGATAAAGTCGATGGACTTGACTTCAAAGTGTTCTGTGTACCTGACCCAGGACTCAGAGAGACTGAAGGAGCTAGGGACCCTGTAGCTGCCTGGCAGCATATCAGTCTGCAGTTCAGTCACAGTGTCTGGGTGCCAAGGCCCTGGGGTCCTGCCCTGATCATGCGCTTTGGTTGCTGCTTTACTGTATATTTAAAATCTTGCATAAGTTCTCTAGTGGTCAATTCTAGAATGGAATTATACAGAGACGAGAACACTGAGAAATATATTTCAGCCTCGAAACATCATTGCAAGTGAAACTATCACAAATGAAAAGAGGGTTACAGAGACCTTTCCAATATTTTTCCATAAGACCATTTCACAACCCCTTTGTTAAATTTCATGTCTCATTTTTATCACTGAGCATTCAATTTTATGATAAACATAAAGGAATAAATGCTTGGTATGACTTTGAGATATTAAAAACTGTCATAAATTGATAAATGCATAAGAGAAATTTAAACTGTATGTATTATTTTTCAATCCAGGAGTATAAGATTTTGAATTTCAACAATTTATTTAGATTTTGAATTTCAACAATACTTTGTAGTTTTCCAGTATGCATCCTTTACTTCCTTTGTTAAATTTATTCCTAGTATTTTATTCTTTTGATGTTATTGCAGATGAAATTGTTTTCTTAATTTTATTTCCTGATTATTTATTGCCAGTATACAGAAGTATAATTAGTTTGGTATATTGATCTTGTACCTACAAACCTTACTGAACCCATTTATTAGTTTTAATAGTTTAAGTGGATTTGAGGGGCAGCTTTCTATACCAGTTCATGTCAACTGCTATTAAAGAAGGTTTTGAAGCTCATAAAATGTTAAAAAGCAGAAATACTTACATCAAGAATAAATTAAATCTTTGGAGTATAAAAACTAAAAGCCATAATATTCTCTTGTGAGAGTAACATACAATGAAAATGCAAGGAAATTGTAACAAAAACCTCATTTTAGAGGCAAACAAAAATAAATTAACATTCAAATGATGTAGCTCTTGGCAAACAGATGATACTAGGGCTTGTATGGTTTAAACCAAAAATTAGGCTCAAGGACTTAGCACCACCCAACCCAGTGTTAGGCTTAGCCCTTATTTAATGTTTTAACCTCTGTGTTCCTTGGCTTTTCAGCTGTAAAATAGAGATCTGCTTTCAGAACTAAAGTACTCTACAAAAGATGGAGGAGTAGGAGAAGGTGGAAGAGGAAGAAATAAATTGAGATAATTTATACAGATATCATCCAAGAAATAGAGAACTAAAGAAAAACAGAAAAAATTAGGAATGATCTAAATTCTTCCCTGCAATTGCAGCATGCAGGTGACTCTTGTCCCACTGCCTGTATTTCTCCAGGGTACCTTCATTCAATTGGCCAAAGGACCAGTTGGCCCCTCGCAGACGTTCTTTGTGCAGACAGTTTTCAAAGCAGAGGACAAAGTTCTGCTTCATTGGGTAAAGGGCAAGTCAAGTTTGAGATGCTTCTGAAAAATGCAAGTAAAGATACTGAGTGACAGTGAACACTAATACTCAATGATTTAGGAACCACCTATAGACTAGGGGGGAGGGAAAGTTTGAAGCCTTGGTTATCTAAAGAAAGATGACAGAAAGTAGGAGTTCCATGGGAGAGCTCATTTTGAAAGAAAGGTGATGAGATCAATTTTAGACAGGAGATGATGAGGATAGAAATTGAACTTGGTTATGTCACCTTCAAAATGAGTGTGAAGAGACCCAGGGAGAAACTCTAAAATGAAGGAGACCAGAAAGACACGACAATCAGTGCCATCCAGGATGCCTGGGTTTCCCCTTTGTGGTACAGGACCATGGCTGAGACAATTGGCATAACAAATGAGTCTTAGAGCAAAAGGCAGCAGTTCTTTGTACTATTCTGGTAATGTTTTTCTTAACTTGAAATCATTTGAAAATATAAAGTAGAAAACCATCATCACTTTTGAAGACAAAAAGTTGACATTGCCAATGTATCTTAAGATATATGAGATACATAAGATGTACATGTCAGTATTCACAACTTATTCAATAATTTCCCTTTAAAACACTTCTCTGAAGAAATAGTAATTTGCAGGCATTTATTTGAGATGGCATTATTCATAATGCAACATTAGAATCTAGTAAAACACCTAGCTTCAAAAAAAAAAGATAAATACTGAGCTGTCTGTGTGGTGATTGCTATTTGGCTAATATTGAGATGATAGGGTCACTTCACAACAACATGTGAACACCTTTGGTTTACCAATAAGGGAAAAAGGAGAATACAACTCAAGATAGTAATCATGATTATCATGCTAAAATGCAGATAGAAAATATGCCAAAATAATATAGACATTTCAAAATGATAAACATTTTGGTGATTTTCCCCCTTTTCAAGTGTTCAGTTTATAATGTGCTTGCATTACTTTCAAGGTTTTAAAGTATTTTAAATCAAAATCCCAAGAGGTATTTAGAAGTGCAAAGACTCACACCTATATTTGTGCTTAGATGACTGGGGTTTAGGGTTACTTGCCACGAAGTCTAATCATGTTGGCCAAAGTTTTTAAAGAGTAGAATCTGGGAAACAGAGATCAAAGTGGGCCAATAGGGAGGCACAGAGTGTTCCACTTTGGAGGAGGAAAGGAATATGGCTAATAGAGTTGATGGAGGCTTAACTGGAAAAAACCGTGCTGAGTAGTGTGTGCTCTTAGTGCTAGAAGTGGATGGACAACCAGAGCCTGAAACAGGCTGGACATCTTTGGTTTGAGGAGAAAGGGGACAGGATACAGTGCTTGTCCATTCACTAAGCATATTGTACCAAGGGACCTTCAACAGGGGCAGACTGGCTTTTATAATTCAGCTTGAGTACAAGTTGTTCTTTCACATTAAGTTCTGTGGTTTGCATTGATATTCCAACATGAGAAATTGCTTTTAGAAATGGTAACAAAGAATTTTGAGCCATGATGAAGTATCTGTGAGTCTCCTCTGGTAACCTTGATACTGACAGACACACTACTCTGTGTCAGAAAAGGTTCTGGACCGCCCTTCCAGTAGCATTTTATCATCTGAAAATGGCTCACTTCATAAGGTTTACAACCTTCCATAAAATGGCAGAACATTTTATACTTTTTTCATTAAGCCACCTTTGGAATCATTTTGGTCCCTTTATAGTCTCTTATTTAATCTGTTTTTTCATAGACTAGAAAGAGAAAAAAATTCTATCAGTGGTCAAAATAGTAATTAGATAGTGTAAGTCACAGCCTAATGGCTTGAAGGCACATATACTTCCTAGTTATCGCCTCCATCTGCCTTCATCAGTGAATTTTTTAAACTCCCAAACACATCTTTACCTTCCTTTTAAACAATGAGAAAAAGAAATGACCAAACTGTGTGATTTTCCCAATTACAAGAGTAACTAATGTTTGTATTCTTTTCTATTATAATAGCATTCCCATGGCGAGAAATCTCCTTTACTAAACTCTAAGAAAAGCATGAATTAATAAAACACCAAGAGATTTTATTTCCTATATTGAAAACTCTCTTACATTTGCATAAAATCAACGACAGAATATTTTGGAAATACATTTAATCACAGGGAGAGGAGCATTAACAGAGAGAACCCACTACAAAATAAAGCTTAAAACCACATACAGGTTGAAAAGAGGAAAATATCAGTTCTACTTATTCCTGAAGGATTTTTTTAATCTTTTAATTAATGACAGCCCTCAGGGCACTGAGCAATTGTTAATTAAAACAAGGACCAAAGTAGGGGAAGTAGGCAAAAATGCTAAGATGAACACATTTCCTTTTCTCTGCAGGAGAATAACATTACCAAGCCAACATTCATAAATACGAATACTTTTGAGAGAAAGCATATAAAAATGTTAAAAGAAATTCTAACTCAGCTTGGCACACACTAGCAGGTGCATAAATTAATTGGGGCTCCTCAAGAATTATAAGCCCCGGGGCGTCACCTTTTGTCTAATTGAGTAGGGGTAGCGACCTCCCTACCCACAACAGGGTGGCGTGCTTCTTTCTGGGTACAAGCTGACTTCTGTCAGGGGGTAGTGCCTGATCAAAGACCTTCTAAGGGATTTCATTCACTTTCATTCTAGCTATGGGCGGGCACTCACATTGGCAACCATCATTATAAAACATTTCTTAAATGCTTAGAGTTAGGAACTGTGCTCACTACCCATTCAATTCACTGGTCTTTCTTTTTCAACCATTACATTTTTGCTTAAAAAATAATGATCAAGTCCTTTGACTCACCCCCTGTGCTTTCCTCATTTGGGCAGGTTATTAGTGATGGCATTTTCCCATCCCTCCCCCACCATTTCCCTCGCACCCCACGTGAAAAAATGCTTTCTTTCTCATATGCTCAGAAATCTACTTAACAAGCAGAGCTTTAGAAGCTAGGAAATAAAAAACAATCCATTTCTTACTTTACTTGTAAGATAACAGAAGTAAGAACCCCTATAAACTATAGGTTTAGTATAAATATGTCATTCTTTGAAATTAAGACAAGCTAGGATATGTTTTTCCAGTTTTTCCAGGACCCAAGTTTCACATAATCTTATAGACTTTTTATCAAAACTGTTTTTCGAAAATAGAATTCGACTCCTTTGGCTATCGGGCTTCTTCCCCTTCTGCCGGTGTGCAGACATCCCCTTTTGATGCTCTGCTCGTGAGGATATCAGGGTCAGCTCATGGGGATCAGTGTCATTTACCAAATTTCTCAGATGCCAGCTAGGATCAGTAGCTAGGAGACAACTTTGAATTTCATTTTGCTGTTTGTAGTCTGAATATATTCTTCACCACAGATAAAAATCTCCCCCCGCCATGGCTGAATCTCTGAAAGAGCAAGCTCTAGGTAATCTATATTACCTAGCTGTAAAAGAGTTACAGCCTATTTTTTTTGAAAAAAATAAAAGTCCTGCTTATTTTAGCTAATATCTGCTCAATCATAGTTGCCAAGGTAGAAAGCATAATGTATTTTCGCTGTTTGTTGCTATAATAATGTTCATCAGAAAACTCCTGATTTTCCTCTGATAATATAAAATGCTTTATCTATTACCTGTGCTCATTTTAGAACTAAACGAAGTCATTACAAAACACAAAGAAAAAATATCTAACCATCTATATTGTATTCTCATTCTCTTCACTTGTACATGATTAATTGGGGATAATAATTTATGTATTATTTAAAAAGAAAAATCTTTTTGCTTCACTTATCAAAGTGGGCCTATATAAGAAGTACCATGAATGTTTACGAAGAGTAATTTTTGGAACTAGAGCTATATGTAAGGGTTTGAGACCAATCCCCAGTACTATACACACACACACACACACACACAAAGATATTGGTTGGGGGTTTTTTTGCAGTTCTTCTCCCTACTGCACAGATCCAGAAACAGGGCTCAAGAATCTGTTTTAACAAGTGATTGTCATGCATGCTCAACTATTACCTTTCTATAGGCCACCTGTAGAATCAAATGATTTTTAACTTTACAATACATAATAATTTGGTACATAATATATGTAATGTATGATCTTATTTCTATTTAGGTATAAAATGTTTTATCATATATAATTATAACTATGTAGGAAACTATATATACTCTTCTCAGTAGTAGCAGGTGTTCGTATTCAGAAGTATAAGCCAAAGCCAAAGTCACAGAGTTTGGGTCCAACAGGTTACCATGCTAAAATTGGATACACCAAAGAGAAAGAAAGAGAAAATGAGGAAAAGAAGGAAGATTAGAAGGAAAAACAAGATTCCAGGTTTGGAGAAAAAGCAACAGGCTGGCAAAATTCAACAATCTCCTCCCACTACCACACACCAAGTTTCAAATTATTAGTTCACCTTCCCCTAGGGGGATTTTAGAAGTACAAATTGCAATTATAGGGGAGTTATTTACAGTTATCCTCAAACCAGCTGTCCAACCATGGTGGACTTGAAACCAGCATGGCAAGGAAACCTTGAACCATTTCAGTGTAGACACTTGATGAAGAGTTTTTCAAATTCTGAAGTTCAAGAACTCTTCTCACCTCCATGTTACCTGTACCTCAATTCAGCTCCTACTCCACCCACAGTCATTGAGAGTTCATTGAAGAGAGCTTTCATGGATCTTCTAGAGGGTTTAGGGATGAGATGGGGGCAGTTATTTTTAATCCTAGTTTCATTTCAAGCAAAATAGATGATAACTAATGTTTCCAGAAAACTTTAAAAAATCTTTCACCTTTCAAAGTTTTTTCAGCCCACTTTACTGCTACTGGTTTTTCATCAGTTTGCACCTGCAGTGATGCATTTGATATCAGTGAACTTGACTATGTTATCAATTGACTAAGGGTTCTTTTGTCAGATTCACGTAGAAATCCCATATAGGTAAAGTGCAGCTCTTTTGATGTTGACATCCCTGAGGTTTGAGGGTCAGTAACTGTCAGGTCCTAGGGTCATTGTCACTATACAGCCATCTTGGCAGCTAGAAAGCAGCTACTTGTAGCCCTTGGGAACACTTCTGGCCAACAGATAGGATGGCTCCCCGAAATCCACTCTCTGCTACTAACTACCTTTAGTGGTACAAGCCCTGACTTCTGGCTGCTTTTAGTGCCAATGACCTATGATATTACCAGCTCTGAGTGCATCACTTCAACATGCTCTACTCAAGATAGAAACCATGAGTAAAGAGGTTTTCTTAGGAGTTATACTGAAGCATAAGGGGGAATAGTGTATAGACTGACCTTTGAACGGTCCAGGGGAGGCTACTTTGTAGGGAAAAAAAAAAGGCTCACACATGCGCAGTGTCAGACTTTCTGTTTAGTCCTGAGTGAAGGAGGGCCTCCTACCTGAATGAGAATGGCTTCAGAGGAGCAGAACTACCAGAGGGGCTGCACAGCTGATGGTCCCATGTGTGAAATTTGCTGAGCCAAAGTAAATGTCTCCCAGAACAGCCATGGGGCATTGGAAATAGCTGTGGCTGGTCACGGGGTCTTTGAGGCTGCCACAGAAGAGAAAATAATAAATAAATGGAAGTACCTCTTGGAGAGCATCAGGCCCTTCTCTGCTGTCTCAAATAACACTTCCATATGATATATGCAGGCTGACACATGAGCTCTTGTTAGATTTTTAGCTAATCAGAATTTGTAAGCTGTTTCCAAATTACCAAATTTCCTACCTCCTAAGATTTGTGTAACTAGGAAAGTTCTGTCAATGCAGCCTAGAGAAAGATTTTAACTAAAAACAAGCTAAAAAATTTCTCTTGTAAATATAGGAGCATACACTTTTCATAAAAATATTTCCAGAAGCATTTTCAGTATATTTATTGATTCAAATTAATAGTAATAAAGATATCTGAATAGATATTTAATTGTATTATTACTACTAATTTAATATTAGTAATACAATTAAATTAAATTAATAGTAATAATAGTATCCAAATGCATCAATTTCAACTGAGGTGGCATTCACACAGTTCACATCTTTATGTCTTTGAATTAGATTTCATTGTTAAACCTGTGAAGCTTTCTCAATATTGGAAAATGTGGATTTTGTTTTGTATCATTCAGGAATGATATATTTTACATTTTTTAAAGTGTTATGTGCATAAAGAGAATGTTATGTTGTAAAAGTTCAGGTGCCGATAATTTAGAGATTCTACTGTCACTTCCTATAGTCGCTGCTTCTCCATCCTCACTTTTCCAGCTCACTGCCACTCTTCTAGTCCGTAGCTTCCCCAAGACCTAATGAGCAATGCAAGGACTCCTCTTTCTGGCCTCCTTGCTTCATTTGAACAGACCATTGTCTCATTTAGAAGCACCCGCCTGGTAGCCACTTCCCTCATTCTATTGCTGCACACTCTCTCCACTGTCACTAATTTATCTTTCCATGCTGACCTTTAAGTGCTGTGTCCCTTCATGGGCATCACTTATCTCTTCCTGCCACCCACATGCCATATTTGCTGATCCACATGGTCCCTATTCTTTACCATTTGTTCAGTGAAATTTTTTGCCCTCTTCACCGTGCATGATTACTTACTCAATTACAGAAAGTAATTTGCAAGTTATTTAAAAGGAAAAATTAAAAGAAAAACTCTTTACTGTATTTTTCAAAATGGACCTACATGAGAATTGCCTGGGGTGCTCATTAAACATGCGTTCTAGGTCCCCTGTTTTACCAGTGTAGGGAATGACTCTATGTATTTTTTACCAAGATCCCGGTGACTCTCATGCATGCCTAAGCATGAGAACTACCAGGTAGACCCAGTGTTTTCATCATGAGGAGTCAGCACCATCTCTTTACTGTTCCCCGTCCAATCCCGCATCTCGTCAGTCTCCATGAAATGTTGAGTCTGAATCCCCTCTCCTCTACTCTTCTCTGTTCCATCACTTCTTTTTATTCATAGAGTCCAAATTCATTGTATCTGGTACTCGTCCTCTAACTTGACTCCTTCAACCTACCACCCACTGTGCCCATGTGTTTTTGGCTAATGCTTATATTAAGTTTACAACACTGTGACAAATTAATGGAAAGAGTCAATTTAAAGGAAGAAAGATTTATTTAGGTTCATAGTTTCAGAGGTTGCTTGACTATGTGGCTTCTGGGCCTGTGGTGGGGCAGAACATCATGGTGGGGAGCACATGGTAAAGCATGGGTCTTACCTCAGAAGACAGAATACAGAAAGTAAGAGAGTCAAAAAAAAAAAAAAGAAAGAAACATCTGGGCATGGTGGTACATGGCTCTAATTGCAGCACTCCAGGGGCTAAGATGGGAAGATAACCCAATGTTTGAGGCCAACCAAGGCTCCATAGTAAGTTTGAGACCAGTCTGCACTGTATATTGATACCCTGTCTCAAAAACAAAAACAAAAAACAAAAAAACAAAAAAGAAAATAAAAAAGAAAGGAGGAGGTCTAGAACAAAAGATACCCGCCAAAGGCATGTCCTCAGTGATCTACTTCCTCCAAACAAGCCCACTTCCTAGCAGCTCAGACAGTTATGAACTCATCCGTGGACAAATCCACTGCTGAGGGCAGTGCAGCTATGCTTCAGTCACCTCCCAGGCCCACTTCAGAACCTGGCTGCATTGAGGATCAAGCTCTGAAGGAAGCTTCTTATTCAAGCCATAACTTTTGTTTGTTTGTTTGTTTGTTTGTTTGTTTTACCATATCTGATCATTTTTCAACAAAAGTATTCACTGACTCCTAGCCCTTTACAGGCTGAAACGCAAACTTCTTAATATGATTTACAAGACCAAGCTTTTGTGATCTGACCCCAAAACTCCTATTTATCCTTTTAAAAATCCACTTGACATCTCTACTTATAACCACAATGAGCAGCTCTTTTGTTTTTTGAAGACTCCTCTCTCTGCACTATATACCTTTGCCCAGGTTTCCACTGTCTGAAAGAAACTAACTCATTTCCCCCACCATGACCACCACTGCCCTCGCCTACTTGGGGAACTCCTATTCAGCTTTCATAATCTGCTTGAGAGCTTCTGCTGTGGTTTGATGTGTCCCCTCTATGCCTTGGGTGTTGCCAGTGTGACAGAATTAAGAGTCACATGCTTGTCTCTTTGTGGCTGCGGGGACTTGAGCCATAGGAAGCAAACACAAGATAGGAAATAAGGCATTGAGTCCAACTTATTGGATATGAGTATAACTACAGAAGTTCATTAAAAGAAGAAAATGATAGACCAAAATTATTGAAGTTTTATTTTAATGAGAAAAAAGTTACTTTTGTAACTGGAGACCAAACATGGGCTTATATTAAAGCAGAAAGTATAGGAGAAAGAACAGCTTAACTGCAAAGTGGGTAAAAGACAGAAATAGCAAAAAAGAAAGGGAGGTTGACTTCTAGGTTACCTTCAGAATAAAAATAGGTAGATGTTTATGTCTTCATGAGCCTGGAAAGATGCTGAATTTACATTGTCAGGTCTTTCCATATATTCATTGTTCATTATGTCTGCATTTCTGGCCATTGCTTTAGGATAATTTCCTATAAATATAATTAACCAAGTATATAACTATTAACCAAGTATAATAATTTTAAATGTGTAATGTGTGTTGTTGAATTGATTTTCACAGAACTCATATCAATGCAGCATTTCCTCCTCTGATAATTAAAAAGGGTACTAATTGTTGCTTTATTTTTTACTTCTTGATTTACTGGTTAAGTATGTGCTTATTGTAGTTCCTATTTGATAAACTACAGGTTGTTTTGTTTTAGTTTTTCTAATTCTACTTGTGAGATATTAGCATTCCTATTTATTCCAAAATTTCTATTTAAGTGAAAATTATTAACTGTTGGTTTGTCCTCTAGCATTTCCCCTTAATTGCTATTTGATTTTTAACTCTGTGTGTGTGTGTGTGTGTGTGTGTGTGTGTGTGTGTGTGTGTGTGTATTGTACCATGGTTATAGATTCACTCAGTACAATGCTTGAATGTGTGAAGATAATTTGGTGCATTTATTTCACCTGCAACTTGGATGATCTTTTTTATAAACTCACACCCACTGGATAGGAAGGTAGAAATGAACTGGTAAGCCTTTTTTATTTTAATTAACCTGAGCAGGTCAGTCAAGCAGTCTTTTTAAATTATGTTTTGTAGCTCTTCTTTTTTTGAGATAGTACCTCATTCTTGCTGTTCCCAATCTCTTTTCCTGGCTCCATTCCAGGATAGAGTTGATTGTCCTGAGCAAGGAGCTTTGGTGAGTGCTTGCCAGTGCAATGAAAAGTGACTTGGATCCATGTGATTACTGGGTGCATTCACAGCCTCTCCATCTAATGTCTCTGTCTTCTTTTCTCTCTCCCCACCCACTCCTTGCTTTCAGTTAGACTCTTTGAATGGGTGCTATGATGTTCCCTGCCTCGTTCCCCTGGAGAGGAAACCTCACCTGCTGAGAGCTTCTCTCCTGCTCACTGTGACTTTTAATCCTGTTACAAAACCCTAAAAGGGGCAGGTCCCAGCCACACCATGTGGAAACTAAACTATGTCCAGGAGAGCCAGCCGTCCAGGGCTCTCTGTGCCTGCCTGTACCTGGATGGAAAAAGAATCAGTCCGTGAATTGTGTCTTTACATGTGAAATGGAATTTCAGGCAAGATTCATCCCTCCAAATCCCCTAATCTGGGACAAAGTCAAGGCGTATACTTCTAGCTAGTTCTTTTCTCTGACCTTCTTCCGTCTCTCTTCCTCGCAAAATCCCTCTGACTTTTAACTATGTCTTGGGGTATATACATTGGATACATTGATTGGATATATATGTGTGTGTGTGTGTGTGTGTGTGTGTGTGTGTGTATATATATATATATATATATATATATATATATATATATATATTCCTTCCACCTCAGAGAACTTTAATACACATAACTTTTAGTTCTTTCTCATTGAAATATCAGGAAAATATTCATTTGTAGCTTCTTTTACTTTTTAAAGATTTTAAAGTCTTCAGTCCATATGGAATGTATTCAAGCAAATGCTGTGAATTAAAAGTTCAAGTTGTTTTATTTTTTTAAAAGTCAGTGTTCTCACAACTTTTAATACATTCTATTCCTGGACTTTACACCTGCTATGATTTTCTAGTGGTTTGCTTTTTCTTCTTCCTTTCTGCTCCTAAATGTGGACATACAATATGCCTCTCTTCTCAGCCCTCAGTGATGGGATAACACAGGCAGACAGAAACACACACACATAAACTTTCTGTCTCAGTTATCACAATATGTCAGGATTAAAAAATTCAAAAGGCTGGAAGCTTTTGAATGTACCTATTGGACTTTTTGACTGGACTTTCATTGCAGCTTTCTATTTTAACACAAATGAACCAAATTTGTAATTATTAATACATCCTACCCTTCTGATGCAAAACCCTTAACCTGCCCTTTCCCTTCCCCCGCCCATCCCATTGTAACAGTAAATGGTGTCTCTGGCCCCTCCTCTCACTCTATGTGGCACCTCCCTGCCATCCTGGACCCCTCCTGCCACATTCAGGTCAGTTTTCCAATAGGTAAGAGACCTCACTTCTAAAATGTTTGAACTCTTGAGTTCTCTTGTCCCTTGAAATTCTGCATGGTCTTTGCAGCTTATGCGAAATACAGCTTCTTTACGGAGACTTCACTTTTTGATCTTCTAAGTCAAAGCAATATCTTATTCATATAAATTCTCATAGTACTTTGTACTTTTCCTGTAGGATTTATTTCACTTGACCTTGTATGAGAGATATTTATATAAGACTTTTTTTTTCATTCTCGTTTGTAGTATTTTTGTGCTGCACAGAAGAATACAAAGGGGTGATGCTTTCTAAGCAATGAAAATATTTAAACATAGGTAGGACATTTAGTCAGTGACAATTGGACAAACTGACCTGAAAGAATTAGTAGATCTATTAATAATCCAGATGAAGTTCATGATCAACTTTTGATGACAGCATCCTCTTGTTTCCATATACAAATCAAAGGACAGAAGCCACACCATATGCTTTTGTCTAATCTGTATTGCCAAATGCCTTAAACATTAAAGGGCCCCAACACATATTTTTAGAAGAGTGAGTGGATAGTGAAAGCAATGGTCATCTACAGTTAAGATGCAGTTTATTGATATGGAACCATAAAATACAAGTTTTTAAGTCTTCTCCCCACTCAGAAGAGTCCCCTCTACCAATTACTCAGTGAAATGGTACACTCACATTTGCCCTGCCCTGCAGCCAGTCTGTATTTCAGAAGAAACCCTGTCTGCCTTGGGTCTCTTCTACCCAGGCCTAATCACATGGGTTTGCTACTTACTCTAACGGGGCAATGAAGCTTAATTGTGTCACTTAACTGGCCTGGAAGCTGTTGTGAGGAATAAAAGCACATTTTTAGGTGTATTTCGGTGAATCAGGAAGCCATAACCTTGGGTAATATAAATGACACTCTTTCTTCTCTGGTTCTATTCCTTTGTTCTGATTTCTGATTACCGTGAACTAAACTGTTTCGCTCCACCACACCTCTCCACCATGATGTTTTTCTTTGGAGCCAACCAACCATGGACTGAATACCCTGAGACCATGAACAAAATTTAATCTTTCCTCCTTTAAATTGTGGGTGTTGGGTATTGTTTTTGAGCTATGGGAAGCAGAATAAATCACCTAGCCTCCTAAAAATTGCTTATAAGAAATAACTACGGCCATAAACTATGGGGGAGTGCAGAAGTTCATTGGAAGTGTAGATAACAAAACACTGAAACAGTTTTCATATATAACAGATCAGATAATTCTACATTTTGATTATGTACAATTTAATTCTATATAATCAAAATTACAAGTGAACCCAACCCTTCCTCCCTCAGTGTGGGGCAAACAGTCATTTTAGCCAGCCAGTCAGCCTTGATTCAGTATGACCACAATAAAAATTTGCATTTCTAATTAGCCTCAATATTATTTGTCAACCAGGTAGACAGAAAGGGTCTAGGGAATATTAATGTACATACAAACACCTCCTCTTTAGTTAAGGGAGCCAGCCTTCTGCAAAGTAATTGCTCCCATCTGTAGCTGTAAATGGGTTGCTAATCAGAAAGGCCTCAGGACAAAGGTAAGTAGGATAAATTCCTATTTACTGAATTAATATTACTGAATCCCTGAGTGCCCTTCTCCTTGGAAGCACTTCTAGCACACAAATTTGGGATTTTTATCTGGCATTGCTCTGAGACTGGGGCTTTGGAGCCTATATTAATTTTAGATCCTATTCTGCAGAGATTAATCAGTTCTATAACCCTAATATAGTGGTTGAAATAGTTTTGAGGAGCAAAAGTGCTTGCTTATCTGATCCATTCTCTTCAATATGAGTTCTACCTTAACATCCTATGCTAAGGATGAGTATGATTAATTCATTACCCAAGATTACAGCAGTATGCTAAAAGCTACCTGGAGGCATTTCTTTTGCTGTGAAATATTAAAGATTCAACATTTATATCAGTGCACCTAATTCATATTCTGGAGCCTCTGGGCTGAGAAATGAACTTGGAAATATTCAGTCATTTTTTTTTTTACCATTGGTTTGTTAAAATGGTTAAGAGGATTATTTCTTTAACTACTTCTTTGATAAGAACAAGGAGGACTCCATTCAGGATGGCTCAAATACAAAGCTGCAAGTCTTCATGTCTTTTATTTCTTAAAAATGGTGTAAGTCAGGTTTTAGTAGTAATATACTTTGAGGTAACAGGATGATACTACAAATAGTCTTCCCTGGCTCAAAGGGTGACTAGTGCTGTATGATTGCTAATAAATAAGAACTAATGTAGAGACTCTTACAGGGAGAAATATGAGAATATGTTGTCAGCCATTTGCAGAGCAGGGAATAGAAGTTTAAATAATGCAGCTAAAGTTCCAAATTCCTCAGAGGTAGCTTTAGAATCACATGTTGATGCTTAGATCTAAGTTAGCATGTAACTGAAATTACATCAGTTGACATCACTTCAAGTAAAATAACAATGTCATAATATGAATAATTAACTTTAAAGCTGGAAAAATAACTCACGGTTTTCCAATTCTTCCCTTTTTACCCTAGTATCTGGTAGAGAAATCTAGGGTTGCCATGCTGACTCTGTGTGGGTCCAAAATAGTTAATAGGTAGGTCACTGTCATCTTTTGGTAAGTAGGGAAGAATATAATTAGGCATATGGTTACATAGTGTTTCCTTTACTTTTCAAAAAATCATAAAACATGCATAGACAAGAACATATAAATTTGCCAAGTTTAGAGAATAGTTTTAACAAACACCTGTGTTGCTGCCATCCATTCAAAAATAGAACTGTAAAATCCTCATTTGTGGACTCTTCCTCAGTCATCCAAAGAGGTCTGCTAAGTTTGTTCCCCAAATGTTTATATACTGCAATACTTGTCTATGAGACAGCGCTGAAGGTGATCACCTAACTTCAGCTTTCTTAAGAGCAAAATAAAAGGTTCAACAGGGATTGTTTTACATTACCTAAACCTTAGTCTTTTTTTAAGAGTTAAAGTATCTCAGCCTGACTTTGATGTCAAAATACATAATTCCAAACTAAACAAAAGCACACAACAATTCTAGGACATTTTAATGTTAAATTTTCATTGTTAATTCATTTGTTCTGCTGATCATTAAATCAGATTTTAAACACCTTTTCTAAACCTCAGTTAAGTCAAAAACGTGGTGGGTTCTTTGGTAAATCACAGTGTAGTTTTGCCGGTCATTCTTGGAAGGTGTGACATGAATTGGAACCAAATTTCAGCCTGGTTTAGCAAGCCTTGTTGTACTTGTTTACTACATTGTTCCTCTCTATACATAAATAATTAGTTAAGCCTTATCAGACCCTGAGGCTAATTTGTCAAAATAATGTGTGTTTTTCCATTTTAGTGTTAACTTCCATTACATATTATTAATAGATTATTAACTGAGTAAAACAGCTTAGGGGAAAAACTATTCAGTTAGATTTGTTTGTTTGTTTTCTAACATCTTAATGGGGCAAGAAAAAGTGGTCTTAAGCTACTGAGCAATTATCCACAGTGCACAAAATTTAGAGCATAAAAATTATTTTAAAATCTTTTTGCTTCTTGGTCATGAGGTAAGTGATTCTGCCCTGTGTCTTAGTTACTTTCTTGTTGCTGGGACAAGATACCCAACTCCCATTTTAAAGAAGGCATGGTTAATTTTGGATCCCAGTTTGTTAGCTGCCTCCAAGGCACGTTGACATGGCAGAAGGTCATGGTAAGAAGTAGGTAGCACAATGGGTTCAAAAGATGGGGAAGGAGATGTTTAGATAGACAGATAGATAATATTAAACCCCACCTATGAAGGCATGAGACACTGTAGAACATCAGACATAAGCCGTAATATTCTATCATGTGCTCCTACCATATTGCATTTCTTCCCCATGGGTCCAAAGCAGTGGAGCCAATTAATCATAGACTTCACCATAAAAAACTGTGATCCAAAATAAATTTTTTGTTTTTATTAAAAACAAAAGTGTAACTCATCTCATAAGCTAAGCAGAAAACATACTATTTAATTTTGCAAATCCTGAACTCTAAGAAAAAGTATTATAAATCCCAAATAGTAGCAATAGCTCTTGAAAAACATTTTGAAAATATGAAAATGGAAGTGTAAAATATGTATTTGAGTGTCTCCTTTAGTGAGAAAAAAAAAAGTAAATGTACCATGCTTCCTGTTAGAATAATGAATCTTCTGGCCTTACAGAAATCCTCATTCCACCTTCATTGGGAAAAGAGTGAAAAGTGTGATTTTGCATCTAACTGAAATATTCAACTACTATTTTGAGAACTGCATCTCGGCACCACGTGCTTTGGGGACAAGAAAATGCCAGATCAATTAGTAATTAAGACCTGTTTTTATGCTGGAGTCATAGCTTCAGAGAATAAGGCAGAGACCAAGATGCATTTTATCAGTTGCACATAGACAAGCAAGACAGATTGCTCTGAAATGGTGGATAGCTCTGCAAACATGAGTGTTTAAAAAAAAAGAGCAACGGTATTTCACAAGTGGATATTTACAGATGTAAATGCATTCATCTCTGCTCATGAGCACATAGCACCTGGCACTAACACTGTTTACTTCTTTGGAGAAAGATCACTAGAATGTACTAGTAAGAGGGAAATATTAGAGAATTTACATGAAGTTTGTGGTTGAAAATAAATTAAGAAAATATGTTGTGTTTACAGAGCTTTCAGCAAAAGATCTTTCAATATTTCAACAGCAGGATTGTCCATACACTGTGAAAAATGACCACCACAAGGTAAAGTTCTTATTCCAGTGAAAGTATAAACAGCAGGATTGTCCATACACTGTGAAAAATGACCACCACAAGGTAAAGTTCTTATTCCAGTGAATGTATAAACCAAAGAAAGAGGATAATATAATTTGGATTTTTTTCTAATTTATTACAAATCCCCATTTCCACAATGGCATAAACAAGAAAATAGGTAGTTTCAGTTTTAGATTTTATCCGTTTTTCCTTACTACAATTTTTCCCAAGGAAGATAAATGCTACCTGTTTCATGGGCTGAAGTTCCAAAATTTATGAAGTTCCATAATTTATGAAATAACTCTGGGTCCTGTGTAGTTGGGGTGGGTGCACAGGTGAGCTGATCAGACTGGGAGAAACACTGACTCAGCCAGAAGTATGATCATAGTATTAAGCTATAAGATTAACTACATGGTTGTTTTCTATTATTTTACAGTGCAGTAACACATAGCATTATTTGGCAGAGTAGATTCTATGGTAAACATACAATGCAGATGATCAAAGTACTAAATTTGAGATCCTTAGAAAAATGGATCTTTGATTTCTTGGATGTAATTTAACTTTCTAGTAGCATTCTTTTGGTAGTGGGAGTGCTAGTTACTGACTTGTGGCATCTCTCTCTTCATCAACCACCTGATGACTTGACTATGACCAGAAATTAGTCCCAGGTATGTTTTTTAGTAGATACTGTAGATATTTGTAGTATATTAATTTTGAATTGAATATTGACATAATTTCTAACACTGACTACAAAAGAAGAAACATTCTCTTATTATCCAGGAACATGTTTGTCCTCTTGTATCAACAACTGAGCAAGGATGTAAGAAAAATACTCTTTGAAATTTTTTCTAAGATTGGTGAAAATTTGATTGCCAGTCTACATTGGAGAGAAAAACAACAAATAACTTTGAACAGAATGTGTGCCTAACTTGAAAGAGTGAAGGTATTACACCCCCTTTGAAAATGAAGGAAAATTTTTATTAGAAGTTAATTTAAAACAGATTTCTTCTTAGCAATAAAAGCCATCTGCTATAACCCAGAGTGAAACAGACTTTATTGTCTTTTCAATTATCTAGTAATCAACAGGACAGAGATTTCCTGGAAATTTGACCATATTTTTTTTTAAGTGTACATCTATCAGTCTCTTTTTTCTTTCCAATTTGTCTCATTAGAAAACTTGAAATGAGAAACTCAAGTTTAAAATAAATGGATCCCCAGTAACAAAATAACATTTCACAATTAAGCTAGATATTTAAAGACCTAAGTTGTGGGTTCAAAGTAAAATTTTTTTAAAAGAAAAAATTATTTATAATTATATGAGATATGGTCAGAAACTACAGAGATTAACAACTTTAAATTATTTACTACAATAAAAGCCACATTGCCATGAATCCTTCATGCTTGAAACACACTTATCTCATCATTTTTGCCATTTCCTGAAGCAGTTATGGAAGTCCTCTTTTGTGGGTCTTTATAGTTGCACTCTCATGGCTGCCTGGATTGATGCAAAATTTTTAACTTTTATGATCATTTTCACTTTGGGGAAGAGCCAGAGTTGCATGGTCCAGATCCTATGATTAAAGTAAATGATAACACACAGCAACGTTTTTATTTGGTAGTAATTGTGTACTAGAAGCAATGTGTGACACAGAGTATTGTTATGATGCAGGATAAAATTGCCCTTTTCTCAGGTCTTGTTCTACACACATTTCAAAACCACAGATCCAAGTTTCATCTCTCTTGATGACATTTCTTAAGAAGCTGAAATTCAAATTGCCACCCCAGCAGAATGCCAGTGAAATGCACTGTTGTTGATCCATGATTTACTTTAAAACACAGCTTCTCTCAACCATGGCTCATAACCAACCAACTGCACCAAACAAGTTGTGACAAGTTGAAACTTATCACATACAAACTGTTAGTAAGGTTCAGCATGCCACATCTATTGAAGATTCCTGCCTTCCTATTGGATGCGTTTGGCAGCAGTATTTCCTGTATTTTTTTCAATCACCTAAAATAACCACTGCTTTCAGTTTATTGTGTTTATTTTTATAATTTTGAGAGCTATAAAGTATATGCATGCTTGCATACCTATTTTGAACTTAACATTAGAACTTAAGTTTTCCCTTGTTGCTATAAAGCATTCATAACCACCTGTTTAGTGCTGACACTGAGTGGATTAATGGTTACATTAATTGTTTCTCTGTATTGAATTTACAAGTAGACATAACCAAACCTCTTAAAATACATGCTTAAGTGAGAATCCATCACCATTGGAAAATAGATTTACTAAGTTGCAAAATGCAAGAATAAATCACAGCTGAGGTGCCTCAGGCACTGGTCTCTGCTAGGTGGTTTAGCACAAGCAGATATCCTGCTTTGGCTCCCCAGGGCACCTGCTAGTCTTTCTGGACTGACGTGAATTTCATTCTCTCTTCCCAGGCTCCATTATCTGCTAAGGAGTGAAGAAAGAGACTTTACCTATCCCTATACATCTTCAAATTGTATTTTTGTTTCTCTTCCCTTTTTGAAACCTCATTACAATTTGTCATCCTAGCTCTGCCTTCATATGATCTTTCTCTCCAATGAAACAGTATTACAAATGCTTATCATCCAAAAAATAGATCTGGAATGTAAAAAAATTTAAGGGCAACTTGCCAAATCTCTCTCTCTCTCTCTCTCTCTCTCTCACACACACACACACACACACACACACACACATACACACACACACACACACACACACACACACCATGCACACACTGCTCTTATGCAAAATGGGGCCCCTGAGTGGCTGGATCTTCTTTCGTAGGGCAGTACCATTGGCTCAGACACATCAACATATGTGGGAAAATCTAAAAATCCTGATTCAGTCTGTTTAGGGTTTTTAGTGGATTGGCAACTGGTGGTCAACTTAAACACCAGCTGAGGTGAATCAGAGTAGTACTGAGCATAGATGTCCCACCTGAGGACTGTTACCAGCATAAAAACGAGACCTGGAGAGGAAGAGTAGCATTGTGGGTTCTCCTAAGTGCTGTTGTTTGGAGCTATTGGTTCTCCTGGAAGAGCTGGCTCCCCTGATATGAACTCAGCTGTTATTGTAGAAGCTCAGGACTTCCTTGCTGAGAGTGGCTGCAGTTCACTTTTGGGGAGCTTTGGTCCTTATCTTGAGCATCACTTCCTGGCTCCAGAGGGGAAGTCATGTGCTGTTTAATCTCCAGAAGTTTGTCACACTACTTCTTGATAAGTACTCATCGTTGGAGGACCTCATTGTCACTGAGGATGGCTGTGATACTTTTCAGGGGAGCCCTGGTCCTTATTTTGAGCATTGTTTCTTGGCTCAATCAAGTACAGAACCCTCAGCTTGCTGGCACAGCTCCTTCACCCTGCTGGCATAGACTTTATAGCTTCCACCACTGACCTTTGGGCCTTCCCAGCACAGATCCGTGAAATACACTTGCATGAGTCATTGTCGTGGGCTGAACTCATGCAGGTTATTGCCATGGGATTCAGGCCCTTGGCAAGATTCTCTTAGTCTTTAGTGTGTGAATAGATCTCCTGCACTTTCTTTGTACTTGACTCCTTGGCTGACGATTATAAATAATACTATAAAGTATGTGTCCTATATGTAATTGTCCTCCTTGCAACCCCTGACTATAACAGGCATCAATTTTTCTGTGAATTAAGGTCTATTTCGCATAATCTTTCTCAACCAGAAGAAAGAAGTTCTAAGGGTGCAGCCGGAGAAGCACTGCCTACTATGGCCACCTTGCAGAGCTTCAAATTGCTGAACTTTAAAAAGTCATTTTTTCATGGTTTAAATCAGTGTTTTCTGGCTTTATTTCATCCCCAAAATTCTGTTTTCAAGTTAAAACCTGTTATTTAATTTACTGTGGAACTATTATGCATAAAAACTGCAATGAAAAGCACATATGAAATGCTATGATACGTTTTGAGTTGACACATTTTTAAAATGACACAGTTGTCTTCATTCTATCATTTACTGTGCACTGTATGTAGCACCTCCTGCTTACAAGGCCATGGGTTTCCCTTGACCATTGTCCACGATCCCAGCCCTGATGTGCTCTCCAGAATGGAGAGCAGTAATAGTAAGAACAATGATGAAAAGCCACACAACGTCCCTTTTTATCATTGCAAAAGAGGAGAAATTTGTTTACAAGCAAGGCGTCCATGTTGGAAAGACCCTGGGAAACGCAGTGGGTGAAGAGAATTCCCTCACACTTATGGTAGCCTTCAAGGATTTTAGTCAGGCAACACCCAGGGCCCACCGCTTCTTGGGATAGTGCTTGCCTGTTAGCATGAAGACGAGTTTCCCTTCCCTTTGTTCATCCCAACAGGAGGCCCAAGGTTCCTTTCAACACAGAAAATTAAGGTTAAGTAGTAAGAGGATCTGTTTCAAAGAGCTGATAGAAGATGATCAATGGTCTAGGAAATAAAAGTTGAAGAAGGAACATCAGTGCCTTGCAGTGTTCCCTGGAGCTCTGACCCCAAGAGGGTCTTAACTAAATGGCTACTTAGTTTATTGGATTTACCCACACAGCACATATTTAAATGAAATGTACGGAGGAAAGAGCCACTAAGCTACATGACAGAAAAATGACAAAAAGCTTTTGAAGGTCAGGGACCATAGCACAATCACTTTAGACTGGTAGGAAAATGAAATTCTTCTCGAGACCTTGTAGACCTGATGGTGCTATCAATTTTAAACTGGATATAGTGCTGTAGGAGGCATGTTTCACACTAAGTGACTATGTGCTGAATTATAATCATTTTGAGTGTGCACTTGAGAACTTAATGAATGAGGTACATGAAATGTTAATATCATTAATACCAGAGCAATTATTTATTTATTACTATCACCACATATAACAAAGTAGTTTCCGTAGCCAAAAACAAATCATAGCTTTATTTCAGTAATGGTCTTGAACATAGGAACAATCCAGCAATAATACTGACTTGAAAGGAAACAGTGACCAATAACAAAATTCATTTTAGTGCCCTAAACTTTTTTTTAGATTACCAGCCACTCCAAGCATCTGTGTATAATACTACATAGTAGTATTATACATAATACTGCTAAAGCAGTTCATAATATTTGAACTGCTTTAGCTAACCTGATAGACATGAGGGAGGATGGACAGCTTAATACAATTTAAAAGCAAATAGAATTATTTTTAAGTTCAACTTCCATATTTTAGTAGAGAACGATACATCTGTAGATACATAATAACAGTGCGATGAATTCCAATATAATTTGATAAGGTGGTACTTTCAGTGTTTGGCAATGATCTGGCTTCAACTGAAGAAGGCAGTAATTCACCCGCGTGTGTGTGTGTGTGTGTGTGTGTGTGTGTTTTGTGCACGTAAAGAGACATCTTTTCCTGTAATTTTGTATATGCATATATATGTATGTATATATTGTTTGTGTATTAGTTTCCTAAGGCTACATTAACCAAATATTGCAGACTGAGTGGTTTAAACAATAGAAATTAATTTTCTAACTGCTCTGGAATCTGGAAGTCCAAGATCACGTTGTCGCCTAGGTCAGATTTCGTATCTGGCTTCCTTCATGGCTTGCTAGTAGTTACCTTCTTACTGTGTCCTCACATGGTCTTCATATATGTCTCTGCTGTGTCCTTTGTATCTAAATTACACCTTCTCATAAGGAAACCAGTCAAACTGGATTAGGCCCCACTCACTTTATTGGTTTTATTCCTAACCTAATCACTTCCTTAAAGGTCTTTATCTCCAAAGTTGGTTACATTCTGAGGTCCCTAAAGATTAGGGATTCTATGCATGAATTTAGAGGATCAGGGACAAAATTCCGTGCATGACACTCAAGAATGCATAATTAGGAGGAGAGATGTATTCACTGTTATGAGTGTTTAAATTTTTCCTCTATGTGTGTGACATCATTCACATTACCGAAGTAAGATGCCAGTGGGATAAGCAGTTTAGTTTCTTCCTAGTATTAAGTAACTACCTCTCCTCCACAAGAAGAGCTTTATGGCTCACATTAGATTAAGACTATCAACTTATCAACTTCAGAGAGTATTTTGAATTTTTTCTTCATTAAAATATAACCTGAACATGGTTAATTAGTAAATGAGAAAAGACATAAATACTATTTCAAAGAAAATGTTATCTTGAGATGTGGCAAGTGAGAAGCAATTCCAATGATTTAGCCTTGGAGTGGCACTGTAGCGTTTCTTTTTGGATGGATCCTTTTTAAGAGGAAAGCTATCATATAGAATTATTGATAATGTTTCATACACCATATATATATTCTTTTTTCTTAGTAGTTTCAAAAACCATTTTGACCTTAGATTTATTTAACCATGGTATAATCTTAAGATTTTGGATTTGACAGAGCTCGAAGGATTCTAAAACTATTATCCCAAGAAGGGCCTCTGGGGCCTGGGAGAGGGTGGGATGCCGAGCGGCTGGGACTGTGAGTGCCTCTCTTGCTTTATTTCATCCAGGGTACCTTCACTCTTAGCTCAGTATTGCAGATGCCGATCTATACACAATCTCTTGTGAAGCCATTTTGCTGCTTTAAGACACTGTAGAAAATTTCTGGCCTGATAGTGTGTGCCCACTGTATAGTCAGGAAACTGAGGCTCATGCAGGTTAAGTGAGCAGCCCAGGGTCACATGGTTAGGTTTTCTGATTCTCAGATTGATCTTATTCTGACTATATCATATAACTTCCACAGTGTCTGATTAATTTTTATTGCATCCATGCAACTGAAATTTTACTGTGATTTTGTTTTACAGGTAAAGATAAAAATTCTAATTATAACTTTACTGTGATGATTTGAAATATGGATAAGAAAGCAAGGTAGGACTAGGTCTCCTGATTTGTCTTCCCTCAATGACACTATCTTTTTATCAATTAATATGGTTTTAAGTGCTTTTATCTGCTCTGTGTTATCCACAATTGCAGGTTTTCTTCCTCTCCATTGGCAATCTTTTAAGTATGCTGAAATTCAGGAAATCAATGACAAATGTTTTGTGGCAGTTCAGTACAAGGGATATCTGGGGGTTTTTTCAGCCTTCCTGGAGACCTGTGTTTCTTTATCTCTGCTTCTACAACCAGTATATTTGATACTGTTTGCATGCCACGTACAATGACAACTGTACAAAAAGCCCACTGTGCTTGAGCAAATACATTTCCAGAAAGATACAACCTTATCATCTTGCAGTGAAATTACATGTTTTAGAATAATATTTGTTTTTGTTTTTGTTTTTGGTACCGGGAATCAAACTCATGACCTCATGCTTACCAGACAGTAGCCATGCCACTGAGCGTATCCCTGGTCCTAGAATAATATTTGATTTAAATAAATGTTTCTACCAAGTTAAGAAAGAGAAACTTCACCTATACTTCTGCTACTAGGCTCTGCTTTCTCCCTCTTGAATAACTCCTTCTGCAGGACTGTGAGTGAAAACAGGACAGGAAAACACAGACAATGTCTGCTTGTCCCAAAGAAGAAATGTCCTCTAACACTAAGATTGGACAGTCTTTTATCCTACCCCGACAGCTCAAATTTCCCTCCCATTAAAAAAAGCAAACGATGTTTTATTGAAAATATTCATTCATTTAGCAAATATTTTTAAGATTAACTCTGTGCTAGAGACCAGTCTCATGACTGGAAATGCTGTTTTGTCAGTAACAACTAGAAATTCAAATAGTTCAAACAATGAAAATGATACCCACTTTATGAAGGAGGATTAAGCATAGATGATTTGAGATTGGCAAAGCACAGAAAGTCATTGTTTAATGATTTGCTCACTTCTTAATAATTCTTTCAATTTTGTGCATATATGAAATTTTCCTAAATAAAAAATTTTAAAATAATATATAGTGGTAAATCCTGGTTAGGTGGGACCTAAGAGATAAAGATTCTGTTGTCCAAAAACAGAACACAAAATTATCTATGAGACTGAAGAAGAAAGCATTAGAGTTGAATAAGATAAGGGGGGCAAAAAAGTTTAAAGCCCTAAGTGATTAGGGTTTCCCAGAAGCCTGGCATGTGCGAAGCTGGTAGAATAAAGGACAACCAGGCTGATGTTGTGGCTGAATGCCATTTCTAGGGCTAAGTACATATTTATAAGTAAGATAATTACTGCCTAATTCTTATGTAACTCTCTCCAAAGTATATAATCCGTCTTTTTCTCGGGGCTTTTTAATCTCCTGATGGTCAGGGACTTCATTATGCTCAATATTTGAGCTTCAATAATTAAATCAGTAAGTGGCACACACTAGCTTCTTAAAAATAATTGTTTAATAAGTGTTTCAAATGTCTTTATTTAAAAGCTCACATTCTCATTTTTTCTCAAGAGAAGCCTGAGTCAGTGGCCCCACCAACATCTTCGTGTGTGATTCTGGAAACCCATGTGGGTCGGGCAGGTGTGTGGGACCCCACAGGGAATGCAGTGGGGCCCTTTTACACATTAGGGAGAGGGAAGAGACATCCAGTGCATGCCTGAAACCACACATGCTACCAAACCTTACATACTGCATGTTTTCCTTTATCTATAAATATCTGTGATAAAGTTTAATTCATAAATTTGACACCGTAAGAGATTAACAGCAACAATAATAATAGAGAGAAATTACACTGTAATAGAAACTGTGTGTGAATATGGTCTCTTAAAACATCTTAATGCTCTTTCACCTTTTAATTTAAAGGAAGTCATTCTCAGTATCTCTTTGGTGTATTTGAATTACCAGCATTGCTATTCTTGTATTTTGGAGACATTCTTACTAAAATAAGTCACTTGAATCAGGACTGTGATACCACCACAGTCTACCTGACAAGTGAGATGTATAGTGAATTTACTAACAGGTGGATAAGCTCTATAGCATGGATACGCTAGGCAGGGGGATGAGTCACCTCATAGGAAGGAGCAGTGTGATACTGCATTATACCATTCAGCACAGTGTGCAATTCAAACCTCATTCATGATTTAGTTCTAGAATTTTCCATTTAATATTTCTAGGCTATGATTGATGTAGATAACTAAATTTTTGGAAAATGAAGCTGGGGATAAAGGGAGGTTATTGTTATGGTGCAAAAAAGTGTTCTCATTGGACTGTAGCATTCCATGTATCTCCCCACAAATTAGAATTTCTCATCATTTTCTTTTCTTTTCTGCTGCTTGAACTGACATGAAATTACTATTTCCACAAGTTTGATTTTAGACAACAAGCCTGATTTCCTCTGTGCAAATACAGCAGCACTTAATCCATTTACACCAGGGTCATGCGTGTGACCAATCATTGGCATCATTATCTGATGAGTTTACTATTACTGGCCAGGGCGTCTCATAGAATGTTCTAACCTGTAGCTTCACTGAAATGTCATTTTGATTCTTTTCTGAGAGATTCATAGCAGTCCATAAGATCCATGGAATATTGCCTTGACAGAGGCCTACTCAATGCCCTAAGTATGTACAAAGAAATGAGCAAAACAGCTCCTGTCTGTACAGCAATTGCCGTCTAGTTTGGAAATTTAAGCCTGTCTAGTATGAATCAAAATTATGCCCACTCCTTGAATTCTATTTTCTGTGTTAATTTAAACTGTGATTAAAATAGGTTGATAACTGGTTTATAGCCTCCTTTATAGAATTTTCATCGTAGCTCAAGGCCTGGAAATAGCAATTTAATTAGAACTTACAGTCATGCATTTCATAGTGATAAATGCCCTGTGAATATTTAGACTATTAGTGAAGGTAAAATATTTTTAGCCTTCCTTTAATGTACTTAATATTCTTCTTTCTTGTAATCTACTTCACAAGCAGATTTCAAACTATTATTCCAGGGCCAATGAGGCTTTATTTTAAAGATATTTCTAACATGTCTTCCTTACACCAAAAAAAAGCCATTATTACGTCAGGAAAGTTCATTGTTATATTTTCTTCCACAGAAATCCTTAACAATGGAAAACCTAAAAAAAAAGACCTCTTTGCTCTTAGTTAAGGATTTAACTGATATAAAGCTACTTGTATACATATATGTATGAATAAATATAAATACTTGCATATATGTATACAAGGGGCAATGGAAATATACAGTGAATGTTTAAATATAAAAATTACAGTAAAAATTATACTGTCATTTGTTTGCTTCAAAATATTCCTCATCTCTTCAAACTCATCACATCATTCTTGCCACTTTCTGAAGCAGTTCTGGAAACTCTCTTTTGTGAGTGTCTTCACTAGTCAAGATAAAATATGGTGAATGCTGCTGCCTAGTACAATCCAGAAGAAAACATTATGGCTTTTTATCCACCTTACACGCCAGATCTGGTACTGTGCAACTTCTGCCTCTTTCGCAAAGTCAAAATGACCATGAAATGTAAATGTATTGAGTCAATTCAGGTCATCCAGGCACCCACAACAGGGCGACTACTGACACTCATGAAGGAGGGACTTCTAGAACCACTTCAGAAAGTGGCAAGAATAAGGGAATAAGTGTGATTGAAGTGAGGGGGAGTTTCTTGAGGGAGATTAATTCCAATGTGCCTTTTACTGTAACTTTTTAAATATCTAAACATTTTTCAGTCATGCTGAATCATGTATCATATATGTCCATTTGCTCTGAGAAAGACACTTCAAAAAATACTCAGCTATTATAATGAATATTTAGTTTTTGAAGATTTCTATTGCACACATTTACAGTATTCAAGACAATATTTTTAGCATATGTTATTACCACTGTTTAGCTGAAAGAATTCCTGACCATTCAGTAATATTACAGCAGGAGCTGGTTCCAGCCACCACAGCAGACACCCTGTGGTTTCCAAGGCCGTAAAAACTGGGCCACCGTTTTATTTGTAAGACCTGTGCCTCTGGCTTTGGCTCCACCAGAAATGGCAGCAACCCCAGTCCATAGATTCCCCTGAGGTTTGCACACATGAATATCTCTGCTGCCTATTAATCCTCGCTACTTTCTCACTCTGCATCTGCTACTGCGGTGTCTCATGCCTGGAAGGTGCGCCAGGGCTGATGCTGGACTTGAAAAACCTCCTGAGACTCTACTAACCTGTGCCCAGGGACTGGCTGTGCTGGCTGGGCATGTATCTGGCTATCCCTTGGTCAGCATGCTTGGCCTTCCCACCTAGTCATCCATATGCTGTGTCTGTCCTATTCTAAAACCAATTTTAACAATCACCTCAGAATACTCTCTGTCTCATCCACTCCTCTCCCTACAAAGCAGGACTATGGTCCACAAAAGTGAAACTACAAAGCTCCAATGTATTACTTAGGCTTTTTAAAGAGGGCTTTTAATTTTTATGTGCTATGTGATTTCAGCTGTATTACCTTGAGGTTTAAATATGAATCCTACCAACCCATAGTTTCTTGGTATCCAATTTCAACTGGACAATCCAGTATTCTAGTTTGAAATTTAGCTTGTTAGTCTTAGAAGTGTATCTTAAGGTCACTGAGTACCATAGAAGTCAGTGTGCTATGCATGAGTGTTCTCACTTACCCTCTGGGTCCACCAAGACACAAAGTGAGGGTCTCCCTGGAGAATCATGGAGGACACAGTCCATGCATCCCAGCACTACCTCACTAAACTGATAATCTCAGCCTCAAATCCGCACTGGTTTTATACATCAACCAGTCAGTCCACATTTAGAAGAATGATGTTTTATTCCATTTGTGCTGCTATAACAAGGTAATCTAAAGTGAGTGTTAGCTTTTGGTCACTATAAAAAATACCACAAATAGTTAACTTTTAAAAAGAAAATATTGGAGCCATTCAGAGCATGGATCAGGAAGAGCCAAGATGGAAGCAAAGGCCCTGCCTGTTAGCCGGCCAGTGCATGGGCTGGGGTGAGGAGAACAGCTCCCCACCCTCACTCCAACCCCCACCATGAGCAACTAGCTGATTTGAAGTTACTATATTGTATGATTGACTTGGCAAGCCTAATACCAAGCAATTATTTAGAGGACAACAATATGCAAATTTCCTACTGTCTTATCACTGTTTGGATTCAGGTTATTAGTCTGTTTTATTTCCTTTAAAATTAAACAGAAAAAAAACTAAGGGAGCTAGTGGGACCCAAAATGTATAACTGATGTTGTGAAGGTGAAAGGGGAGGAAATGTCTAAAAAGGGAAGGTTGTAGCCATTGTTAATTCCTATTACCTTGTTTTGAAGTTCTATGTCATTTTCATTGTTTTGTTTGGTTGGGTTTCATTCAGTTTTTATTGTTGTTGTTGTTAGATTCTATTATGTTGGATGGTATGGGAAGCTATTTTGAAGATAATAAGATATATTATGGTACCCATTGTTAATCTCTTATTATCTTGTTTTGAAGTCCTGTATCACTTCCATTGTTTTGTTTTGGCTGGCTTTATTCCATTTCATTTTGTTTTGTTTTGTTCTCTTTAAAATAAAAAATAAATAAATAAAATGTCGATGTTTGGCTCTTGGTTTTAGAGGCTCCAGGGCATGAGCAAGAGAATTCATTTCCTTTACATTTCAGGTAGGAGTGCCAGGTGGTAATGATGGGGAATGTGTGGTGGAAGAAATCACTCAACTCATGACCAAGAGGAAAGAGAGGGAAAGGTAGGGGATGAGCCCCATAATCCGCTTTGGTGGTCCACTCCCAGTGACCTAAACCTCCCACTAGGCACTCCCTCCTAAAGGTTCCACTATTTCCCAATATGATTTCTTAAAATTTTAATACATGACCCTTTGAAGGAATTTCAGCAGCCAAACTGTAGCACAAGGTAATTTATAAAAGACACTCATTTGTTTCTCTCAGTCAGGAAGGCTGGCAATTCACAATCAGGGTCCTAGGACAGGTATCTAGGGAGGAACATGATCCCTGTTTCATGATGGTGCCTAGTTTCTGTGTCTTCCAGAGGGGAACACTGCTGTCCTCTCATGGATGAAGACAGAAGGACAAGAAGCCGAACACTGAGTGAAACCTTTTTTATACAACCTTTAATTCCATCCATGAAGCAGGAAGACCCCTTAAGGCCTAATCTTCCTTTCAAGGTCACATTTCTTCATATGCTTATCTTGGCCATGAAGGTTCAACCTTTAAACTTTGGAGATTACAAATTTGCTCTAGCAAACAGAGAAAGTTTTCTTGTGTATGTTTACAGATCATATGGTATTAGCTATAGTCCTATGTCTGTCTACCTTTCTCAAAACTCTTAACATTGAGTTAAGGACTCCTTGGTAATATTATCAAAAAACTAGCCTTACATCAGGATTTCTAGTTTAAATTTCCTTAAGAACTTTGTTGCTATGTTTTTTAGAATAAAAGTTATATTTACTTTGCAAAAATATTTATTCAATCAGGTAGACAACATGTATTCAATAAACATAAATTTTTGAAAATTGAATATGTGATTTCCTTAAAAGTTTGGGTTTAATTAGCTTAAGAAATTCTTTCTTTTGATGAATCTGTATATCTCCATGGTAGAAAATACAGATGCCTCTAAATCTTATTTATAAGAAAGTCAGTAGCCATCACATGGTCAGGTTCCTTGAGAGGACATTTCTGGAGAACTAGAAAGACTTCTTGGGGGGGGGGGGGAAACTCGATTCATTACATTGTATTACATAGTTTCCACTTCAGTTTTAAACATCTAGGTAGCAGACATTTTTGTTTCATGTGTAATCTCTGGACTTACCAATGAGTCTCTAAAAAATAAATGTCATGGACTTTTAACATTCATTCCATTAGCTTTAAAGCAAGAACTTTTGTTGAAAAATAAAACACGGATTTTTGTATAGCAAAATCCCATGAAAGCAGTACTGATGTGCAGATTGCCATTAATAAATTAACCATAAAATACAGAAGTACCGTGGATATAGTTAGGACAATTGACAAGTCTTATCAGATGTGATTTATGGTTTTGTTAAATCCAAGTAACAGGCATCTTGCTGTGCATGGATGTAATGACTTTCCAAGGCACTGTTCTTCGGTATCTCTTCTGTCCTTGATATTAGTTCTTGCCAGGGCTCCTCATTCTTCCATGGAAGCCAACCTTTCTGCCACATTCAGATGCCAGTCTGAAAACAAGCCCTATCCAAATGGAAATCCTATGTCTGTCTTCTCATGTTTCCCTGACAGAAATATAGATTGAAAAGCTTGTTGTTAGCACACATCTACTCTCACAGTTCAATCAGCTGAGAAGTCTGAGGTTACGGAGGCATCAGATTCTGGGTCTGTTGAGGACCCATTTCCTACATCAGAGACAGCAATCTTCTCACTAGAACCTCATTTGGTTGAAGGGGCAAGGGAGCTTCTGGGATCTCTTTTGAGCGGATACTAATCTTACTTGTAAAAGTTCCACCCTCATGGCCTAATCCTAACAAGGTTGTGAGTTCGATCCCTGGTACCAAAAAAAGAAAAAGAAAAAGAAAGAAAAGTCATGCATGATTAACCTTTTATAACTGCAGCAAGGTGTGTATTGCCTCACTTCAAGGTTCGTGCTTCTTCCTTGGTGTGCATAAGTCATTGTTTACCTCCTGTGACAAGAACAGCTTTAACTCATTTCCTGCTGTGTGAAGCTTTGTTTTATTTGCTACCTTTTAATAATTACATGTAAATGCTCTTTTAAAATTAGAAACAGTTCCCTTTCGGAGATCTGTGTTGAATTTTCACAATGGACCCTCATTTCCTTAAAAGATGATCTATTGCAGTAGGCAGTGTGCCGGCTTTGGAATCACAGCGGGTCATCGCGTCCACTATGGGAGTGGAGCATCATGCTCGGGATCACACCACCAGATGTGGCAATCGGGGCTCTAGACAGTTGTTAAGCAGACATTCAACAAGGGCCCTATCATGATTCACCACTCTTTAAAGAAACTATACGGATTTGTCCGCCGGCTTCACTGTGAAGAGTATTGGGTCTCCTTTCATCTCCCACATGCATCACTCACACTGCTATTCTCTCCCATCTGCAAGAATGTGAAGGAAAAACGGATTCTGTAACAGTTGGAATTCCTGCAGAGACATGGGCCATCTAGATTTAGAGTATAACTTCTATTTTCCTAATAGCTATAACAACAAAATAACGGCAAATGGCGTGTCTGAGCTATTTCCCAGCATATTACCACTACCCCTGAACAGCAAAACACCTCCTCTCCAACCCAGAGAGCTGTGTACAAGCAAGTTGCTCCCTAATGTGGCTGGCTGTATTAAGATGGTGGGCTGAGTCGGCTCTCCACCTCCAGTTATCATTTTACCTGCAGCTACGGTTCACATCCTGGCTAAGAAGGCTTTCTGAGAGTGCAATGCAATGTAAATGCAAAAGGGAGAGCAGGCCTAGAGGAGAACAACTTTTTTCCTAGCCTCAGACTCTGGAGTCACTGAATTAAATGTACTATTTTGGCCCTTGCTCATCTTATTATTTATATGTGAAAAAAATTAAAACTTGGTTGACCTTCAGAATCAGAGATGAGGACACAGTGGAAGCTGTACTGAATTTAATTTAATGTTCTATAACAAACAGGGGAGAAAGACATAGAAATACTGATTTTGAGGGAAATGTTAATTATCTGAAGCTTAATTACAGATAACATCATGAGAAGAATACATAAAAGGCTTGAAATGCAGCCAAAGCATTTCCCTAAGAACATTAAAAAATGATTGTTGTTTACAATTCACAAATCACAGACATAAGCTGAGATGAGAAAAACAGAAGCAGACTTGAAGTAGGAACAAGACCTGCTATTTTAAAACCAGTTCAGAAAAGAAGCCATAGGATTTTAAGTTAGCTCGTATTTTAGGAATAAACGAGACTCAGCACGTTTCCCCTTTAAAATAAAAATTAGCAGATCACTGATACACACATTGAAATAAAATTCTAGGAGACAACATAAGCCAAATAAACATAAATAATTTATGAGGTCTTAGAATGGGAATTACAAATAAAATAGAAGTTGCAGGCATTTATCTCCTTGTAAGTACAATAGAAATAAAGGAAAGGCAAGATTTTCATGTTCCTGTCACTTCATTACAGAATCCAGTGATAGGAAAATCTACCTTTTCACTCGACTGTAATTTTCACTGTTGCAGCAATGAATGGTTTGCATTTATCTCATCTACTCTTTCACATGCCTTTTTGTCTTCTTATTTTTTTCTACAATTGCTATCTATTAATGTCCCATTGCCTTTAAAGGTGAGTTTTGAGATAATGGGTTGTACCAGTTTTGAAAAAAGTTTGCTTCTAAAGAGGTTTGAGAAAGTCCCAGGCAGTTCTTGCTTGCCTAATGCTGATAAGACACAATGTTTGGTAGAGGGTGAAAATTCTTGGGTCCAGGATTTGGGGATGCAAATCAGAGACTCTAATCCTGGCAGGCTGGCCCCCCGTGCTGTTGTAGGAGATATTACAGCACAAGTGAGGAGTGGGTGGGGAAATAGAGCTGTTTACAGAGACTACAACACTAGATACTTTTTCAAAAGACTGCGGTTGTAGTTTGGTTTTCCTTTCGTGTGTGTGTGTGTGTGTGTGTGTGTGTGTGTGTGTGTGTGTGTGTCTGAGGGATTTGTGTGTATCTATTTAGGTGAGTAGGAAGAGAAAACAGCATCTTCAGAGAGCAGGGACAGGGAGCTTTATAAGCAGATTAAGTCGCATTAATTTTCAGAGATGAGATAGAGTGATAATAACTCGTTGGGTTGGGCTTGAATAACACTGAATGAAGGAAAGAATGGATTGGAAGCCTCTATTTGAAAAAAGTTATTGGAAGGAATTGCTTTCTGTCCTTTTTCTTCTTGCAGTTTTTTTCTCACCCTCTTTCTTTTAATTAAGGTAAACTCATGTGACATAACTGCAGTGGTATTTGCAATGTTGTGCAACTCCCAATTTCATCTAGTTCCAAGACATTTGAGTCATTCCAAAATAAACCCCCATACACATTAAGGAAGTAGTCCCCATTTCCCCTTCCTCCCCTGGAAATGATCAACCTGCTTTCTGTCTCCACAAGTTTGCCTGTTCTGGCTACTTTACAGAAACGGGATTATACAATATGTTAACTTTTGTACCTGGCTTCTTAGCATAATATTTTCAAATTATCCACCCTACAGCGTGAATCAGCACTTCAGCCATTTTTATAGCTGAATGATATTCCTTTTATTGATAGACTCCTGGTTTATCCATCAGTTTCTTGGTGGACATTTCGGTTACTACCATTAGGTTTTTGTGAATAGTGAAACAAAATGAGAGGGAAGCCTCATGAGATGCCAATGACAGATGAAAGTCAAATGGGAGGGTCTTTAATTCAGAATGTTTTCAGTAGTTTTTAAAAGAGTTTGAGAATTCCTTGTATCATTTGACAATCTAAAATAACCTCTACCTGAGCAGAATACCAGATAGGAGGGGGTGATCTAGACTCCAGTGAAACCTTCATAGTGAAGCCTCCTTCGACAGGATGGGGGACTCACAATCCATCTCTTATCCAGAGTACCCTCAGAGTTGCCAAAGCATCCACAGAGCCATCTTAACTTGGCTGCTGCTGCGCTGGGGATTTAGCTCAGCGGCATAATCGCCTGCCTTGCAAGCCTGCGATCATGAGTTTGATCCCCGGTTCCAAAAAAAAAAACACTTGGCTGCTGCCATCACACCTGTGGGGAAAGGCCCATAGCCACCCCTACCACAGCCCCTGTCAGTATCCTCTTAGGAAGAGGTCACCTAAGTCTTCCTTGAGGAAACATGTATCTATGTTGGGCATAGATACATGTTTCCTCCACAGGAGCTAGATAGACAACCATTGTTTCCACTTACTAATTTATACATTTTATTTTACTGTAATTGAGAAACGTAATTGCATATATGTATGGGTATGGAATATGCCTTTTGGAATGACCAGAGTGAGCTAATTAGCATATTCATCATTTCACATATTTATGACATTTCAGCTTCCACTTTTTTAAAAAGAAAATTAGTCCAAGTTTCTCAAAGACACTGTCAGACCCACCAAGTCCCCACACAGTCAGGGTCGCAGGCAGCTCCCTTGGTGCCTGGATCCCCTCTGCAGGTGTGTGGAACAGGCTGCCCTCCACCAGTCCCCAGCACCAATGCCCACAGTGCCTCCCAGGTTAGCTATCAGTGCTTTATGGCCTTTTTAAAAAAACATTTCCAATGAGGTATTAAGAAAAGAGTCTAATTCGTTGTATACCTGGAATCCTATTGAAGAGTTAAATGACAGCAAGTCAACATTTCCTGTGTTTTAACACTCCAAAACTCACATCACAAAGTTAAATTTAAAATAAATTTTAAATCATATTAGACATTTAAAAAGATTTTAGACACTAGCCAGGACAATCAGAGAAGAGAGAGAAATAAAAAGAATAAAGATAGGAAAGGAAGAAGTTAAATTATCACTATTTGCAGATGACATCATACTCTATATAGAAGACCCAAAAAACTCCATTAAAAAACCACTAGATGTAATAAACAAATTCAGCAGTGTAGCTGGATACGTCAATGCTCAAAAATCAATAGCATTCCTGTACACAAATAAGAAACTCACCAAGAGAGAAATTATGGAATATCGCCCTTTACAATAACATCTAAAAAAATGAAATACTTAAGAATCAACCTAAGAATGTAAAAGACCTATATGCTGAAAACTATACTACACTAAAAAAGGAGATCGAAGAGGATGCTAGAAAATGGATGGATATTCCTTGCTCTTTGCTAGGAAGAACCAACATTGTGAAAATAGCCATCCTCCCAAAACTGTTTTACAAATTTAACGCAATCCCAATCAAAATACCATTGACGTAACTCACAGATCAAGAGAAAACACTTCTAAAATTCACTTGGAACCAGAAGAAACCTAGAATAGCAAAAGTTATTCTGGGCAATAAAGGCAAAGCAGGAGGCATCTCAATTCCTGACTTGAAACTGTTCTACAAAGCCACAGTGATAAAATCAGCACGATACTGGCAAAGAAATAAACCTGAGGACCAATGGAACAGATTAGAAGATGCAAGTATAAATACAAAGACACTCAGCCACCTGATATTTGACAAAGGGGCTAAACATGTTCACTGGAAGGATAGCCTCTTTCATAAATGGTGTTGGAAAAATTGGCTCTCCACATGCAGAAGACTGAAAGTAGATCCATGCATATCACCATGCACAAAACTAAGTCTAAGTGGATTAAAAAAAACCTAAACATTAAAACAGAAATACTAAATCTACTGAAAGTCAAGGTAGGTAGAAGTCTTGGAGACATAGGGTAGGCAGGGTATTCATGAACAAAACGCAAGCTGCACAGGAAACATTTCAGAGAATCAACAACTGGGATCTCATATTATTGAAAAGTTTCTACACTTCAAAAGAAATCATCATCAGAGTGAAAAGAAAACCCACAGAATAGGAAAGAATTTTAGCCCACAACCCCTCAGATAAAGGACTTATATCAAGAATATATAAAGTACTGAAAAACATCAAGCCCCCTAAATTCAAAGACCCTCTCCAAAAATGGGCATCTGAGATGAACACACGGTTCTCAGATGAAGATGCACAAATGACAAATAAATACATGAGGAAATATTCACCATCACTGGTCATTTGAGAAATGCAAATTAAAACAACATTGAGATTTCATCTCATTCTGGAAAGAATAGCTGCCATCAAGAAAACAACTGATAACAAATGTTGGCGAGGCTGCAGGGAAAAAGGAACACTGCTCCACTCTTGGTGGGAGTGTACACTGATGCAACCACTATGGAAATCAGTATGGAAAATTCTCAGAAGACAAGGACTGGAAGCTCCATTCAACCCAGCTATTCCCCTCCTGGATTTTTTCCCAGAAAAACTGTAAAGGTCATATCTCAGTGATATATGTGCACCCATGTTCATAGCAGCACAATTTGTAATAGCAAAATCTTGGAAACAATCCAGATGCCCATCAACCGCAGAGTGGATGAAAAAGATGTGGTATTTTTATGCAATGGAATATTACTCAGCTATAAAGAAGGATGATCTTGAGGCCTTCATATGGAAATGGAGACAACTTGAGACTATCCTCATTAGTGAAATAAATAGGAATCATATTCACAAATATCACATTGTCTCTCTAGTGTAAAAAGTAATAAGAACTGTAGGAGTAATAAAAGCCAAAATGTGTAATTGCTATTGTCAAAAAGAGAGGAAAAGAAAGTGCTCTAAAGGATAGAACTGTATGTATGTTTAAGTGTGGAAGATAGATGACCATACTACTAAGTTTTTGTTAGATTGTTGAGCAGAACTGTTAACAGTCTCACTGTTTGAATGTCTATGCTTTAATGTTGTAACTTGAACAACTATTTCCAAGATGACAGTATGTAATTCATCAAGTAGTGATTTCTTAGTGTTTTTTTGTTCTTTTCTTTTTTCCCTTTGGAATTCTGCACTGTTACTACCCTTTTTTTCTGTTTTGTTTTGTTGGGGGGTTTTTTGGTTTTTTTCTCTCTTTAAATAAAATCTAAAGATAATAATAAAAAGGTTTCAGAGAAAGCTACTTGCAAGTAGTGTAAGGAAGCTGTTGCCAAACTGTGACTATCCTCGTGGCCACTCCTGAGACTCACCCTCTGCTGCCCTTCATGCAACCCTGAGGCTCATCGCCTTCTGTGGGGCTTCAATCTGTGTCTTCACAGACACCTTCTGCCTGAGTTCAGGGGAAGAACCTTATGGAACAGTGCTTGTCTGCCATGTGCAAACCCTGGGCTCAATCCCCAGTGCCAGAAAAACAAAAACAAAAACAATTATCTGCCCTGAGCTTGGAAACCTGGGTGGAAAATGAAATGGAAAAAGAGAGAGACAGACAGACAGAGAGACAGAGAGAGAGAAAAAATGAACCGGAAAAGTTCACTGGAGTCACACGACTCAGCTAGGTCTCCTGAGCACAGCTGCCAGAGCCATGCGGTTCTAAGTTCATAGCTTGCTCGCTCCTCAACCCGTCAGCAAGTCACTCCTGGGTATGATTAATCACTCAGTACCTCTGATTTTTCCCATGCAAGTGTAAATATTTGAGTTTTGGGTTTTATTTTCTTGCAGGATTTTCTGGCATATAACAAAGAAGCATGTTGCTGGAGACTGGAGAGACTTTGGTAATCAGAAACAACAGGAAAAGAGCATGAGCTAACTGGATGTCTTCTTATTATGCAAATAGAACTACTTGCAAATGTTAAAAGTAGAAGCAATTTTTAATCAATTCCAAAATCAGACTGCTTTTGTCAAGAAATTGTCATTTGTGCCTGTTAGAATTACATGCAGAAATGAACTATCAGTTTCAAACTTTCTGATTCACAGATTAAAAAACACAACCTAGTAAATTATCCCTTTGACCCAGCACTTTTGAGGTCCTGAGACTGAGATATATAAGATTACCACGGATCTCGTGAGCATTGCTGATCCATCTCTTCTAGAAAAATTGAATAAACCTGCATGGATATATTCACAGAAGGGAGCATAGTAAAGGCTGTGAATGTGTAAAATCTGGAAATCAGTTCAAATTAAGACATGATAGCAAAACATCATTGCTATAAATAATCCCATTGTGGAAAGAAAAGAAGACCAAACAAATAAGAAGAAGCCAAGGTTCTTTGCTCAGAGTTTGTGGTACTTAGGGAATCAGCCACCATCACTTACATTTGGCAAATACTGAAAGACAGGTAGGGGAGTAAGAAACCGTTAGAGTGGAGGAAAGGGAAGGTTTGAAGTATGGTCTGATTAGTAGGTTTTGGCATGGAGAACTTACTTGAAGGTGACTAATTAGAAGAGGGGCATCTTATGTGATGGTAAAACATATATTTGGCTTCCTCTAAAAAGTCCTAAATTGGACACAGGGACAAAACTTACAGAAGCTGGTACTGAAGTTTCAACCATTTGGGGTTGCTTGTTAGAGAGGTTATTGTGTGGCTTCCTGGATTGTTACCAGAGATAGTGACCTAACTTTCCGTAAGTCAGCCTTCTCCAGCTGACTACTGAGGAAACTGAGGACTTCCTGGGCTAGTTTCAGAGTGTGGCTCAGAGGTTGGTTTTACACACGGTCTAGATGTTGTTTGCATATGTAGTCTGTCACCATCAAGCTGAGTTCACCTGGGCTCACCTCCCTTTTGGAAGGGGACCTGCATTTAGGGTTCCTCCACACTTCCAACCCTTAGAGTGGCTGTGGGAGCAGAATCTGCCATAGCGAGTCCCATTCAAGGCATCTCTACTGGTGTCAAACAGGGCTGTCAAGCAGGGGGCTTCTCCCCTGTGGGAAGACTCACTGCTCCTCTACTCAGCCTGGCACAGAGTACCATGAATCAAGTAAGAATATTTGATATAAATGGCCTGGATTTTTCACAAAATTACAGTTGGTAAGAGCTATTGAATTCTTACTATACACCAGACATCAAAATAAGCATGTAAGTATATTTTACAACTTCTTCCTCATAATAAAACCATGGAATAGATACTACTATTTCTAGTTTATAGATGGTAAAACTGAGGCTGGGACAGATTAAATAATATGTCAGTAGTCACAGGGATAAGAAGTGTGAGTCTGGTATTTGAACTCAAGTGGATTTTAGTCACATTGAACCACTGTGCTACTGTGCAAGAGAGGAAGCAAATGTACCTTTTTGTATACTACGTACCTGTGTATAAGCTCATTACAGAAAGTAGAGAGTATTTAATAGGAAGGGAAGGACTCAAGCTGAGTTTTAAAGGGCAAGTGGATAGATAGATTTGGCTGGAAATGAAGAATGCACAGAATGAGCACAGCATGAGCAAAGGCACTGTGGCTACTCTAAGAGACCCAAGGGGTGGAGAGCAACAGAGAGCAGATACTTATAGCAATAGCACAGCTGGGAATTATGATTTTGAGGACCTAATCAATGGAAACTGAAATCAACATATTTTGAAACAGCTCTTCTTTTGCTATAAATTAGTATGATTGAAGCCATGGCTCTAAGTCATTAATAATCTGTCAGTGATATGTGGAAGGGCATAGCCAGGAGATGTGAGACCAAGCCCATCTAGGAAGTTGTTAAAGTAAGGGAGGTGATGAACTCCATCTGGGGCAACAAGGAGAGGGGAAGGCCATAAGTATAAACAAAAAATGTGCATTTGAAACATTTTTTAAAGGAACAAAAAATAGACTTGGAGGCAAACTGGCTATAGAGAAGGTATGATGTGCAAGCCTCAGTGTTTCTGCCCAGGGAGATGCGAGGTGGCGAATACAATAATGAGCTGCCTCTCCAGGAATGAAGGACTTACTGCTACAGTTCCAGTGGAGTTACAGACACAAGGCCCTGGTCACTAAGTCCAGTGGGGCGCTCTCTCAGCTGAGAGCCACTAGCACACAGTGGCAGCCCCTTTGGACAGCTGCAGCCAGTGATGGGCAAAGGGATATTGAAGACTAGATCCGCTTGCCCTGAGCTGGTGACATTCCTCGTTGCTAGGCCTCCTCTTCATAAGTGCAGGATAGCTTAGGATTCTACTGAGACTCCATCACAGGTCATTGGGTAGAGAAGTTCCCCCTCTACCCAGTCCTGCTCCCTCCCTGACTTCCTCTTCTGTGAGTATAGATCACAGTGACACCCTAAAAAACATCTAGCATGCTGATTTCCATCAGAGAGCACCCTGCCTGGGAAACCCAACCTTTCCAGCCCTGGAAAAATGCATGCATCACTGGTAGACACTGCATAGCTGAAAGTTATACCTCTCTAGAGGTGGAAAACCCACTGGTAAGTTCCTTCTTCAAAAGGGACATCTGGTAATGGTCAAGACATATCCAGGACAACCAATCCTGTGAGTTATAGATGAGGTGAAAATAAAGGAAACTTATTTATCTACTTATTCATTTATTTTTAAATGAAGCAAAGTATACTTATTGAGACATGTAGATCCCCAAAATATCTGGTTTGCCCTTGTGTAGATAAGCATTTATCTAGAAACAAATTACCTGCTCTCTCGAGGTTGGAGCTATCCATCTAATCAAATGCGTGACTTTTGATTACTTTTTAAAAAGACAATTGGAAGGAAAAAAGGATGGGTTATTTCTATAGTGGGTCATGCTGTTAGGCATACTGAGAACTGTCATCAAAGATTTTCTTTAATCTTTTCAAATTTTGTTTAAACAGAAAAAAAACAAAACATAAAAGGGTAGCAACAGTACAGAATTCAAAAGGAAAAAAAGAAAAGAACAAAAAAACACTAAGAAATCACTACTTAATGAATTACATACTGTCATCTTGTAAATAGTTGTTCAAGTTACAAAATTAAAGCATACAAAGTAGACATTCAAACAATGAGACTGCAAACAGTTCTGCTCAACAATCTAAGAAAAACTTAGTAATATGGTCATCTATCTTCCACACTTAAACATATATGTAGTTCTATCCTTTAGAGCACTTTCTTTTCCTCTCTTTTTGACAATAGCAATTACACATTTTGGCTTTTATTACTCCTACAGTTCTTATTACTTTTTACACTAGAGAAACAATGTGATATTTATAAATATGATTCCTATTTATTTCACTAATGAGGATAGTCTCAAGTTGTCTCCATTTCCCTATGAAGGCCTCAATATCATCCTTCTTTATAGCTTAGTAATATTCCATTGCATAAAAATACCACATCTTTTTCATCCACTCTGCGGTTGATGGGCATCTGGATTGTTTCCAAGATTTCGCTATTACAAATTGTGCTGCTATGAACATGGGTGCACATATATCACTGAGATATGACCTTTACAGTTTTTCTGGGAAAAAATCCAGGAGGGGAATAGCTGGGTTGAATGGAGCTTCCAGTCCTAGTCTTCTGAGAATTTTCCATACTGATTTCCATGGTGGTTGCATCAGTGTACACTCCCACCAAGAGTGGAGCAGTGTTCCTTTTTCCCTGCAGCCTCGCCAACATTTGTTATCAGTTGTTTTCTTGATGGCAGCTATTCTTTCCAGAATGAGATGAAATCTCAATGTTGTTTTAATTTGCATTTCTCGAATGACCAGTGATGGTGAATATTTCCTCATGTATTTATTTGCCATTTGTATATCTTCATCTGAGAACTGTATGTTCATCTCAGATGCCCATTTTTGGAGAGGGTCTTTGAATTTGGGGGGCTTGATGTTTTTCAATTCTTTATATGTTCTTGATCTAAGCCCTTTCTCTGAGGGGTTGCTGGCTAAAATTCTTTCCCATTCTGTGGGTTTTCTTTTCACTCTGTGATTTCTTTTGAAGTGCAGGGACTTTTAAATAATATGAGATCCCAGATGTTGATTCTCTGAAGCGTTTCCTGTGCAGTTTGCATTTTGTTCATGAATTCTCTGCCTACCCCTATGTCTCCAAGACTTCTACCTACCTTGTCTTCCATTAGATTTAGTGTTTCTGTTTTAATGTTGAGGTCTTTGATACACTTAGACTTTAGTTTTGTGCACGATGATAGGCATGGATCTAGTTTCAGTCTTCTGCATGTGGAGAGCTAATTTTTCCAACACCATTTATGAAAGAGGCTATCCTTCTTACAGTGAACATGTTTAGCCCCTTTGTCAAATATCAGGTGGCTGAGTGTCTTTGTACTTATACTTGCATCTTCTAATCTGTTCCATTGGTCCTCAGGTTTATTTCTTTGCCAGTACCATGCTGATTTTATCACTGTGGCTTTGTAGTACAGTTTCAAGTCAGGAACTGAGAAGCCTCCTGTCTTGCCTCTATTGCCCAGAATTACCTTTGCTATTCTATGTTTCTTCTGTTTCCAAATGAATTTGAGGAGTGTTTTCTCTAGATCTGTAAGATAAGTCAATGGTATTTTGATTGGGATTGCATTAAATTTTATAACAGTTTTGGGAGGATGGCCATTTTCACAATGTTGGTTATTCCTAGTCAAGAGCAAGAATATCCTTCCATTTTCTGATATCCTCTTTGATCTCCTTTTTTAGTGTAGTATAATTTTCAGCATATAGGTCCTTTACATTCTTACTTAGGTTGATTCCTAAGTATTTCATTTTTTTAGATGTTATTGTAAAGGGCGATATTTCCATATTTCTCTCTCAGTGAATTTCTTGTTTGTGTACAGGAATGCTATTGATTTTTGAGTATTGACATTGTATCCAGCTACACTGATGAATTTGTTTATTACCTCAAGTAGTCTTTTAATGGAGTTTTTTGGGTCTTCTATATAGAGTATGATGTCATCTGCAAATAGTGATAATTTAACTTCTTCATTTCCTATCTTTATTCCTTTTATTTCTCTATCTTATCTAATTGCCCTGGCTAGTGTTTCCAAAACTATATTGAATAGGAGTGGTAATAGTGGACATCTTTGTCTTGTTCCTGATTTTAAAGTGAAAATTTTCAGTTTTTGTCCATTTGGTATAATGTTGACTGTTGGTTTTCACAAATGGTCTTTATAAGGTTGCAGTAGATACCATGTATTCTGAATTTCTGAAGGGTTTTTATCATGAACATGTGTTGGACTTTATCGAAAGCTTTTTCTGCATCTATTGAGATGCCCTTGTGGTTTTTGTTTTTGACTCTGTTGATGTGGTATATTACATTTATTGATTTGCATATGTTAAACCATCCCTGCCTTCCTGGAATGAAACCCACTTTGTCATGATGTATAATCTTCTTGATGATTAGCTGCATTCTATTTGCCAGTATTTTATTGGGAATCTTTGTGTCAATGTTCATTAGTCAGATTGGCCTATAGTTCTCCTTTTTGGTTGAGTCTTTCTCTTGTTTTGGTGTGAGAATAACACTTGCCTCCAGGAATGAATTAGGGAGGATTGCTTCCTTTTCAATTACATTGAAGAGTTTGAAGTGTATTGGCATCAAATTTCTAAGTTTCTTGTAGAATTCAGCTGTAAGTCCATCAGGACCTGGGCTTTTCTTTGTTGGTAAGTTTTTTTTTATTACATTTTCAATTTCAATAGCTGATATTGTGTTATTCAAAATTGCTATATCTTCTTGGTTGAGATTTGGTAGTTCAATTTTCTACAAATCTGTCCATTTCCTCTGTGTTAGAGATTTTCAAAGTAAGTATTCATGATCTTTTGAATTTCCATGGGATCTGTAGTGATTTCCCCCTTTTCTGTCCTTATTGCATGAATTTGGGGTTTTTCTTTCTTTTTCTTTATGAGGTTAGCTAGAGGTTTGTCAATTTTGTTTATTCTCTTAAAAAACCAACTTTTTGATTCATTAATTATTTGTATTTTTTATTTCAATTGCATTGATTTCTGCTCTAATCTTTACAATTTCCTCTCTTCTATGAGCTTTGGGTCTAACTTGCTCTTCTTTTTCTATAAGCTTGAGATGAAGCATTAATTTATTTATTTGTGCTTGTTCTGTTTTCTTGATATGACAATTTATTGCTATATATTTCCCTCTTAAGACCACTTTCATTGCATTTCACAGATTACAGTATGTTGTTTCTGCATTTTCATTGAATTGTTGGTAATGCTTTATTTATTCTTTAATTTTATCTGTAGCCCACTGGCTGTTTAAAAGGCTGTTATTTAATTTCCATGTTATTTATGCAGGTTTTGCAATTTCTTTTGTCATTAATTTCCAATTTCAGTGTGCTATGGTCACATACTATGCATGGGATACTTTCAATACCTTGCAGTTACTTAAGAGTGTTTTATGCAATAATATATTTTGGAAAATGTCCCATTCGCAGCTGAGAAGAATGTGTACTCTGATGTGGTTGGGTGGAACACTCTGTAGACATCTACTAAGTCCAATTGCTCTCAGGTATGATTCAGTTCTATTATATCTTTGCTGACTTTTTGTCTAGTTGATCTATCTCTTTGTGATAACGGTCTGTTAAGGTCCCCTGTAATAATTGTGTTCTCATGTATTTGGTTTTTCATGTCCATTAGTATCTGTCTTATGTAGTTGGGTGCTCCTGTGTTTGGTGCATATATTTTTATAATTGTTAGTTCTTCCTCTTGAATTTTTCCACTTATGAGTATGTAGTGACCTTCTTTGTCTCTTTTATAATCATTTTAGGTTTGTTCACATTGTCTGCAGATAGAATAGTTACCCCTGGTTTTTGCTGGCTTCCTGTTGCATGGAATACTGTTTTCCATCCTTTGGCTTTTAATCTATGAGTTTCCTTTTGGGTCATATGTGTTTCTTGTATACAGCATATTGTGGGATCTGTTTCTTGATCCATTCTGTCAATCTATTATTTTGATAGGTGAATTGAGGCCATATACATTTGGATATCACTGATATGTACTGGCTCAACTTTGCCATGTTACGTTCCAGTTGTTTGCTTTCTGCTTTTCCTTCTTGTTTGCTTGTCCTACCTGGTGGTTTCTTTCTATTGTTTTTCTGGGGATTCTGGTCATTTTATCTCTGTCTAGTATGTCTTTCAGTACTCTTTCTACGGTTGGTTTGGTGGACATGAATTTCTTCAGTTGTTCTCTGTCATGAAAGTATCTTGTTTCTCCATTAAATTTTTTTTTCATTTTTTTAAAATTTTATTTAAAGAGAAAAAAAAGCAATACAGAAAAACGGGTAGAAACAATACAAAACCCCCCCAAAAAAATAAATCACTAGTTGACAAACCACATACTGTCCTCCCAGAAATAGCTGTTCATGTTACAAAATTAAGGCATACAAAGTGAACACACAGTGAGGCTGCAAACAGTTACAAAAAAACAGGATGGAATAAAGCCAATTGAGACAGTATAATGAAATTGGCACAGAACATCACAGTAGGTCACCAGGACAACAGTAACAGGCAACACTGTATACCTCATTGTCTTCACAATAGTTGTTCTTCTACTAGGTACAGCAAAATCAAAGAAATACACATTATAGAACACATCAACACAGAGTATTGAATAGAGCAACACCGTTAATCAGGACAAAGCAAAACAGCGATAAAAATATCTGCCTTCAGAGATAGTAGAAGGAGACTCCCCCGACTTGCTGTACCAAATATGGTCACCTGCTAA
>PVJX010010353.1:0-57393 GCA_004027295.1 Dolichotis patagonum | reverse complement strand
GAGAGACACTATGACAGCCATTCATGGCTTCCCTAATGTCTGGTCTTGAAGACCTGTAATGCCCTCCTCGTCCTGCTCAGATCAATTCCATACTAGGTTGTTTCATGTGAATTCCCTACATGTGACAATATGGACAACTATTTGGAAGAAAACAAGAGTCAATCTGATAGAGAGTGAATATCTCCAATTGTCTAGCTTTGGAATTTATGTCTTACATTGCTTTCTTATGATCCGCTTTGCTCCGTTTTGTTGTGTTTAATTTTACCCTATTGATATAATTGCATGTATATTTGAGTGGGTAAGGTGGATGACCATATTGTTGTTTTTGTCAGATCATGGAGCAGAACTGTTAACAGTCTCACTGTTTGAATGTCTACTTTACATGTTTTAACTTTGTAACTTGAACAACTATTTCCAAGAAGTCAGTATGTAATTAGTCAAATAATAATTTCTTAGGTAAAAAAAAAAAAAGACATAAACCAAGCAACACTACAGCTAAGCATATAAAGTAAAAGCAGATAGCAATTCATTGTAAATGGGTATGGGATTTCTTTTTGGGAAGAAAATGTTCTAAAACTGTTGCAGCAGAGGTACAATTTATGAGTATCTATTGAGTCTTACATTCTAAATAAGTGAATTTCCTCGTATGTGAATTGTATTTACATAAAGTAATTATATATTCTTAAAGAGTGAATAAAACATTCCAATTATAATTAAGGTGGGAAACTTCTTTAGCTCTCTCAGGATTATGTGTATCTTCCAGATAAAAAGGCAAAGGTGCAGAGAAAATAAACAAAAATATATACAACAAAACAATGAGGATATTAAAAGCCTTAATAAAAATAAAATTTTAGTGGAAAACATTAAAATGACTATCAGGACCAAAAAGATAAAAAGCAAAGTCATAGAGAAATTAAATATTAACTACCAGAATAAAAAAAAACCTAACTAAAACTAAGGTCAGAAAAGAATTTAAAAACAAAAGAAACAAACTCAAAAGCATATATAGTACACATGTATATATAGTATTTCTTGGCATTTACAAAGAAATTGTAAAACCTGCTCAAACCCTTAGTTATAAAATCCCACATTTCTAATAATAACAATTAATAATAAACATTTTAAATAACAAAAAGGTGGCAAGACAATCTTGTCTACTTGGAAGATAATCAAGACAATCCCTTGGCTCCAAGAGAAAATCAAAACTGAAATTATAACTTACAAAACTCAATGAAAAAGACTCTACATCATACAAAACCCTATAAAGCACAACAGAAACTGTATTCAAAGAAAAATGTATGCGGTGCTTTTTTAAGCAACAAAAATAAGAAAAATAAACCAGGAAGTAGAAATAGATAAAACAAAAATTAGGCAAGAAAAATATATGAACATGGAATGAGAAAGAAGATTAGGTACACATTTAGAAGAAAGAGGAACACATGCCTATCTATAATCTCAGCTACTCCAGACTGAAGCTGGAGGACCTCACCCTGGAGGCCAGCAGGGACAAATCACAGGTCTCAAAAAGCAAACAAACAAAAAAGGTACAGGTGTGAAGGTGCAAACCTGTAATGCCAGTTTCTGGGCAGGGAGAGACAGAGAGAAATTGAGGAATAAGAAAAACACCATGCAGCCCTCTGCAAATGCATGTGTAAATGCAATGTAAATGGATAATTGGCAAAATATAAATGACTAGACTTGATCCAAAAAGAAATAGGCAGTCTGAGTTCTGGCTAATCTATAAAAAAAAAATTCTAAAGTTATTTATAAATTATCAAGCTATTGAAGACATGTTAAACTACTCAATTTTTTTACTAAGTCTTATATAAAACTTTTCAAAGTCCAATACACTCTACTAAGTCTAATTTCTTTTATGAATATTTTCTAAAATAGTAGCAGGTATAATCTAGCAATTTATACAGGAATAATACATCATATCTAAGTAATACTTATGTCGGAAATAAAAGACAGTTTAATAATAGAAATCTATCAACATAAATTATTACATTCACAAAATTAAATAAGAAAATAAAAAGAGCTGTCAGAAGATTCTGAAAAGTCTAAGATTCAGCTGACAACCTTAATAAAAATTGAGTAAAATAAGAATATAGGCAAATTGCTCAAGTAATTTAAAAAAAAAAAAAAACTGTTTTCCAAAAGCAGAAGCAAAGCTTATTCTAAATAGTGGCAGATGAAAAATCATTTCAACTAAAATTAGACAAGTATGCTTGATGTCCCCTTTGCTGTTCAATATTATCTTGGATATTGCAGCAAGAGCTGCTAGATATGATAAAATAATTAATATACAACTTGGAAAGAAGATTAAAGCGACATCTTTTCATGGAAATAAATATGTGTATATGAGATTTTTTTATATTACAAAAATATTTTTTAATTCAGTGGGAAAAGAAAGGTACTAGCCACCTGGTAAATAATACAATTAAATCTCATCTCATACCTCAAATTAAATTTATGATAAGTAAAAACCTAAAATCAGAAGACAAATATTTTAAAAGAAAATCTAATAGACTATATGCATCTTAATTAAAGCAGGCAAACGTAGAAAAAGGTCTTAAAAGCATTTGACTTTGTTCTCTATAAAGCTATGATAAAACTGTCAGAACAGTGAACAGAATATGATTTTATTTTACCCACAACTACTTTGTGTTCTGTGTATGTTCAGGGTTCATCTCCCCTGAATATTACTACTTTGTTTTGGTTGCCATGAAAAGTTATCTCATTCAGCTTCCCGATTTTCAGCTTCTTCCAATCTCTCTACAATCTATTCTCCACACATCCTCTCTAAATCACACATCTTATTGTCATTTCTTTGCTTAAGACTGTCCACAACTGTCCACTGTCTTCAAAATGAAACTAAAACTCAGTAGGGCTTGACCCACCCGACTTGATGCCCCTGGTCTGTTTGGTCTTTCAGTTCTCCTATTTCACCACTTTACGTTTGGATATGCTCAACAACCGCTCACATCTGGGCTTCAGTGCACGCTGGTTTTGTATTGTTTTGTTTTGTATTGTTTTACCAGAATTCTGTTCCCCTACCTGACCCACTTAGGTATCTGATTACTTTCACCTTGCATATTTTTAGATCTAAATTTGTCCAGAATGGTTTCCTTGACACTTTAAAACTGAGACTGATGCTTGTCTGTTTTAGGTTTCCAAAGAGCCTTGTGATTACCCGCATTATAGCTTTTACCACAGAACAACTGCTGGTTTTCTGCTTCCTTAACCAGACCTAATCTCCTTGAAAAAGAAGGTTTAAATCCTGCTCATCATTTATTTATTCCTTCATTTCAAACAAAAATATCTGTATCAGTATCAGAACTGAGCACAGGTGATACATGGTTGAAACAGAAGCCTTCCTTTACTATGTGACAATTAAAATAATCCAATAGTTGTGCTCTTAAACCGACAACTGTAATGGAAAATATAAATGATGAGGTACATGGTGGTAAGGGATGAATTATCTGAAAGCAGATTACTGGGGTCAAAGAACGCTCACTTTAAGAAGTGCCACATCTGAAGGACAAAGAAGAGTTAACCAGTCTGCCAAGAAGTTGCTAGGTAAGGAAGGTAACAACTCCATGCCAATGAAACATGTATGCAAACGAAACCAAAAGAGAACTTTCAGGAAGCTAAGTGAAGACTACTATTGTAACCTTTATGCATGGTACATACAATGTTTTGTCTGTAGTGAATTTTTTGAATGAACTGATAAAAGAATCAATTAATAAATGATCAAATAAATGCAGCAGTGTGAGTGACCATATGTCCAAGAATACGTATTATATATGGTATATATATATATATATATATACACACACACACACATACACATGCCTATACATATGTGACAAGGCTTTTTTACTCAGCATTGACCAAATTATGCCGCATGATTTGATAGGAATGAATGCTTTCTATCTAATGTATTCTTGTTCCTTGTTCAACAAACAGCCACTGGTGTTGATTACTAACAAATGGACAATTAGAAAAGTACGTGTAAAATTAGACAGCTTTATCAGGGCTCTGTACTATGTTTCCTGGTTAGGTGAAAAAGGCTTCATCACATTCTTCAGCCTTCTTTTCCCAGCACCACAGAATGTTGCTGTAAGAGACACCAAACCAAAAGCCCAGCAACAACGTGGTGCAGAGTTCAGAACTAACATACCTAAGCGAATTACAAAGCTATGCTGCAGGAGCACTAGCTTACGCTCTGACCCACAGTTGGCCTGTTTCTAAAATGCAATCTACCACACTGTGAAAATATGGCAGAGGTTCACAGGATTTGTAGAGAGCTACAGAGAAGCATCCTACCATTGCCCACACCCATATTTTTACCAGTCCTTTACCGGCTGGTTGAGAAGACGGGGGAGGAGATTGCTATATAAAGACAGGGATTCTGACTTCTACTGTTGATGACTAGCCCTATTCAAATTGGAAACCATGGTGGCACCAAGAGAGCATAATTTCCACATGGATGGATCCTCAGAGGGCTTACTCAGAGCTGTTAATCACTGCTAATGCCTCTTTGATTATTATGCTTTTTAAAATTGTTAAACTGTGAACTCCCTTTTGCCCATCAGTAGCTCCAAACAAGTCTTGGGAGCTGTGCTGCTTTCCAGTCTGAAGTGATTAACTTTTAGAATGAAAGTTATGTATGGTAAAAAATAAAATTTATGAGAATCTGAATTTTTACAATTTCCCTAATTGAATTAGGTAATGAACATTTAGCCTAACTCCTAAAATAGGTGTTTCATTAGTCAAATGGCACCAGGCTTTAAGTATGACAGAAATGAGTATGCTGTATTATCATGAGTCCTTGATAAAAGATATTACTGTAGCATCTAACACAATTTTTGCAGTTCTCACAAGCAAGCAGTTCTAATACTCTTATACTTTGGGACTATGATAGCACATCATTATGTGGATGCTGGCTTAAAGATAATTTGGGCACTGCTTTGCATCAGTGATGAAGCTATCAAATGCCACAGATAACCCAATCCAACCTCCTAAACAGCAGCATTTCTTCTACTACTAAATATCACCAGTAATATTTCATGAGGCCTACTCTCCCAATCCTGAGTATTTCTAAAAGTTACAAAGCTTTTGCATCTTCCATTTAAAATCTGTTACTATAACTTTAATCTACTACTTATAGTATAAACTCTGTAGTGATTTGAAGGAATCTAACTCCCCTCTTCACAGAAGACCTTTAAAGTACCTGAGAAGAGCTCTCATAATCTCCTTTGTCTTTTCATCTTACAATTTTAAAGAACTAATTTAAAATACATTAAATGCAATACTGAAGAACTGTTTAAAATAGAGCATCAGGAAAGACACATGATGTGTGATTTGGAAGAATATTGTTGTAGTTAGGGGCTGCAAGGAAAATAATTATGTACAGGACACATAAGTTATAGTATTATTTTGTAATAGTCATCCAAAGAAATAAATGTGAAAAGTGCAGGAAATCTGTCCACACACTAAAGACCTGGCGAATCCACCTAAGGGTTAGGATCCCATGGCAATATTCTGCATGAGTTCATCTGAAAACCTAGAGAGCCCGTGAGTGTCTCCAACGAGTCCAACTGGAAGCCTACAGCCCATGAGGATGACTCATGCGCGTCTATTTTATGGATCTGCCCTGGGAAAGCCCCCAAAAGCTGCAGTGGAAGCTAGAAAGTCTGTCACAGTAGGATGAAGGATCTGTGCCAGTAAGCTGAGGGTTGTACACTGGAACCAGGAAACAACACTCAAAGTAAGCACCAGAGCTCTCTCCAAAGGTACCACAGCTATATTCAACTATGAGGTCCTGAGCGCCTCTGACAATGAGAACGGCCAAGTCCCTATCAGGAGGCCAGCATAACAACTTCTCCTGGAGACTGAACAGCACACCGTCTTCCGCAGCCATTCTCAGCAGCAACAAGCCCCCCCCGAGCCCCTCTGATAGCAGTCAAGTTCCTATCAGGAAAGAAGCTCGACAAGCTCCTTCAGGAGCAACCAGGGCCAGGGCGACAGCAGAACCAACAGCAACAACACTAAACAACTCTCTTCCTTCCAGGTCTCCTTTTATGCTGACAACAACCCTCTGGTGGGCCATCTACACTCAGCATCATGCTGATTCCATTCAGATGGTGAGAAGTTGACCACCAGTTTTCAATCCACCACAGATACAAGCTAAGCTTTGGAAGCAAGGAAGAAAGCAGCAGAGATACAGAAAGTCTACTTCAGATTTTTTTTTTAAAGGAGCTATCATGAGAAGTTCTTTTTTTTTTTTTTTAATCGGTACCAGGGATCGAACTCACGACTGCCTGCTTGCAAGGCAGGCGCTTATGCCACTGAGCTAAATCCCCAGCCCCTATCATGAGAAGTTCTGTGCCACGGTTACAGTCTTTTAAGCACATATGCTTTAACGTGTGAAAATAGGTCTGTCTCTACTCACTGGAGTGTATACTTAAAATCGTTTTGCAGTATTCTCTTTGGTTTCTTTGCCCCATGTCATCCATATTTTTCATACCCAGTTGGACATTTCCTTTCAAGTGTACACACAAAATAACCAGCTGTGGGTAAGGAACCAACTTGGGGCTGTGACAATGAGTGTCAATGGCATATGTAGGGCTCATACCCATAACCACTGCCTGTTTAGTATCCTGGGTAAGGCCACCCTGGAAAAGGTTGAAGTCAGAACTCAAAGCACAGCAACTATTCATACTGGTTACAGTCTTAAAGCAGAGCTGACAGAACACTGAGCTTTGTTTGTCTTTATCACACCCTGCCAAATTCCACACAGAGAACACATGGAAAAGTCTAAGAATGCAGTAATTGACAAAAAATGGTCATCTTTTAAAATTGAGAGGTGAGAAGACAATCTATAGTTATACTTTGATATGCTACTGTTTTGAAACTCATTGAATTTGGTACTTCAAGTATTTTTATGGGAAAATGTTATCCTAGAACTCATCATCTGTCACATACTGCACAGGCAAGCTAGAACATCTTGGTGTCAGTTGCCTAATGACTCACTACCCTTTCCAGTCAAAACAATTTGTTTGGTACTCATCATTTTTAGTTCTTTTGGCAGCTCCTGGAAACATTCAAGGAGTACCAGTGAATCACTGTATACCTGAATTCTTCCATTATTGCAAAAGAAACAATAATCTGCTTGGTTGAATTATTTGATGAAAGAGTCATTTTCATGAATTCTTCCACTTTGTAACAGATTTTTTTTTCTGTGTATTCTTCCCATCTTTGGACATATTCACAATATGTTATATAGTTGGATTTATAATGCTCATAATGTATATAAATGCTTTGCATTTTTCTTCTTGTGTATTATAGTATCTAATAAATCTAGATTCAGTGTTTGTAGCAGCCATCTCTTAGCTGAGTACTGACTCTGTAGTTGCCTTAAGTTGAACAGAGATGCTTGGCGCAACTGTGGTCTCCCTTCGACATCCTGCACCCAAGATAGAGAAGTATTTGGGAAGTAGAGAGTTATAGTACAAAGCCTCTACCTTCTTGACCTAATTGGGAACAATTATGAAGAGATCAACTGAAATTCTGCTGTGACGATATCAGCATAACAATTTAACTTCTCCCACAGGCCCAACTACTTTTTCCAATCTTCACAAGGAAATACTCTGGGGAAACCCCTCAGGTACAAACAACGCTACTTTTCATGAAAATAAAGGATAACTCTGTGGAGGTGAGAGGCATCATGGATTATTCTCAGGCTTTAAGACTCAATGGGATTTCCCTGGTTGGATCTGTGATCTTGAGTGCAAATCTCCACCTGATTCTGTTTCCTAAGGAAGCAAAACTATACAATATTTTTTCTATGTTTCTCATTTAAATAGCTGTTTAATAGTCTCCAAAGTAGAGTTGTATTTTAATTGACCACTCCTTATCTTTGAACTATTTGTTACCAATATTTTGTCAGTATAAAGAACATTTAGAGCCAAACTTGGTAATACAAACCTATAATCCCAGCACTTGGCTGACGAGGATTGCAAGTTTAAGGTCTGCCTGATTACATAACAAGATCTTGACAAAAAAGAAAGAAAGAAAGGAAGAAATAAAGAAAAGAAAAAGGTCAATCAATAAACCTCCTGAAGTCATTATTTGATAGTTCTGTTTTCAATTATTTTTTTTAAATTCCCAGGTAGAAATCATTACTAAGACAAAAATATAAAGGTCTTCATTTCACTGACACTGAAATTTTATAGATTACATTATTATAAAGGTAAATGCAATACAAAGGTATTCTACCAGGATGCTAAGGAATTTGGACAAATTCTTTTCTATATTAATATGTCTTTAACCCAAATATCAAAATACAATATTTGAGAAATCCAAAGAAAAGTAGAAAACAGAGAGTTATATAATTAACTTGTGCAGTATTCTGGTATAGTTGACTGAGTCCATTCATGCACAAAGCCATAATGCAGTATACAATTCTTGCAAGTATTTATAGAATGAATAAATGAATATCCAAGTTGCTTTAGATTTTAACTCAAAGTCAAGGAAGTATATTAATGAAGAAATGTAACACATATAGACAACATTAAAAAGGTGGACTGTAAACTAATAAGCCATTGGCTTTAACTTCTTAAAACATACTCCTTTCAAAGCAAAGGTGATCACTGTGGTGACAGTAATTAAACACATATGGGTAGGTTAGATCCTTTTTCATTCAGATGTTAGCACCAGAGACTAAAATACAGTTTAAAAGGAATGCATTAAAGTCAACAAAATGCAATAAAGTTAGAATCAACCAAAAAATACTAGCCAAGGTTATAATAATTTCACCAGGACACATGCCATAATTCCTTAGAAAGGAGTATCAGAAACCAGAAGATACTAAGCTAAATCTAAAGCCTTAAACTTGGGGACAAGTACGAAAGAAGAAGAATATAAATTGAATTTGTTTTATGTGGTGCAGCATAATGGCAGATCCTAATAGTACAGCATAAAGGTCATTTTCTGTTCTCATTTCTCACATATCCCAAAAGAATCATCTCTCGAATCAAACTACTTTCTTCAATACCTCATGTTCACACATTGGTCATTCAAGCCTGTGTCATATTACTTATCTTCCCACTCTTTGAATGCCCAAAGGAAAAGTTATAAGCAGAGGAGAGAGAAAAGCACTCCACTCCTTATTGAGGGAAATGAGGAAAAAGGTACGTCACGTAGAAGCAGCTGGAGATGTTCACATGTACAAGGCCTAGGATTTGATTCCCAGTTCCACAAAAATAAGACCACCCAGTAGGCAGAAGATGTTTAAAAAAAATGCTGAAAAACAAGGAAACAGCACTAACGATATGATTTATTCTATTAAAGGCAGTTTAGAGGTACCTAATCCAAAAGAGATATAAAACAAAAAAATACCTGTATTTATAGCTCTTCTTTTAAACTTTCATCATTCCTGCAACACTCTTTAACTCCTAAAGAAAACAAAAGGTTATACGAGAGATCTCTCTTAAGATGTGAAAGCAAACAAAAATGCATTATCCAAAAGGTCAACTGAATCTAATTCTTGACAGAAAAAAGATATTACTAACCTGTAAGATCTTGAATTTATACACAAAGAAAGATGCCACACTCCTTTCAAAATGCTTCTTTAATATACTATTTAAAAAGAGTCATAATTAAAAATAAAAGAACAAGCTGGTTTCTCTTTTTTCAGCCTTGCCAGAATACTGTTGTTGTTTTCTTGCTGGTTTCTAGAGATGTCAACAGTCAAAATACTTTTGTTTTTCTATCCCACTCATAGTGAAATGGTTGGCCCTAGGAAATCTAGAAGACAAATAGGTATTTGAGCTTTGGGGTGTGTGTGTGTGTGCGTGCGCACGTGCACACACAACTATGATGATCTCATTCTGAGTGCATAGCTCTTGATACTGACAACCATCCTTTTAAATAATTTGTCTTTTTAAACCTAAATTCTGCCATGTGTGGAACCTATACTACAGTAAAGCTTATTGCTAACATCTCGGTTTCAATATTGAGAATTATTCAAGTAATTAGATAAGCAGAATGAGAACAAAGCCAAACATAGTAAAGTTCCCATTTAGTAATTCCAACATTTACTCTGTCTCAAACATCTCTCCTATTAACCTAATATTGTATTTATACTGCACTAAGGTGAGAGAGAAGACAATAATCTGTAAATAGCACTAGTATTTGAGTTTTTCTCTCCCATTCACAGGACTAGATCCATCCCAATGTTTAGTTTAAAATATTCTTTCCAAAAGCATAAAATGGCGTTTGTGTGTGTTGTGCATATGCACATGCACAGCAATTGAGAGAACAGGGGAAGCATGCAAAAAAAAAGAAAAAAACCATAAAACACAAAATGACAATTTCATATGTTCGTTTAGGATTCTAAGTTTGGAACATGAATATAGTTCACTGAAGTTCAACTATTTCTATACAACAACTAAGATTTGAAAAAAAATCATCTGAAATGGATACCAGTTTTGAAACTGATACTTTATATGGTTATCCTAAAACAAGAAGAAATGCATATTCAACCTGTGCTGCGTGGTGTGACCTTTAGTAATTTAAAGATCCAAGTAATAGTAATAACTTTAAGCATATACAGGTACAGGCACAGGGATTTTTGTCTTTTGGGAAATGTTTCAGTTTACACACCAATAAGCTCAAATTGAACAATAACTTCCTAATTTATATGATGTCCTTCCTCAAATAGATTCTGTTTAATTGAACACACTACTGTATGAAAATGCAGAACCACTGCGACTAAATATGGAAGTACTTTTATAGTACACTGCAATATTATCTAATAACTGGTGACTGACTGTGAAAAATAATTTGCCCTGGTATTTAAGATGTCATAGAAACAATCAAAAAGTCAGAGTCTACAAAAGAGAATATGTCGATGACGGATGAAGCTTTCAAATTCAAGCAAAGTATTCAGAGAGTCCAAAATTATAATCATGTAATAGTAAGAGCATTATAAGAAGAAAGTTATATTCCTAGTGCAGCTATCAGTCATTTAATACCAAGAAAATAGGTCACATAAGCAACAGAGGTAATCAGTAGTTTTTGTTTTCTAAAATGTGTCGCTATTAGATAGTACTTGCTACATTAAAAAAATTAATAAAATATTCTGCAACATGGAAGAAACAACCACTTATTCTGATATCAATTGCCCTGCAACATTAGCTAAGCAGAATAAAACTGTGCTTAGATTCTACTGCAATTTTACCATGTCTCTAAATCAGACTGATTATAAGTGAGACCACAAAAAATAGCTGGCGTCTAACACAGACATTGATTAAGTAGAAGTTGGTGCTTTCCTTGATGATATTAAAAATAATAAAATACATGAAAGTATAAAAACATCCCACTTACTTATGTTTGTTAGTTTAGTGTTGCTTTGTTTCAATTGGGACTATAATCCAGTAGAAACGAAAAGTCCCTTTGGACTTTTGATCTGTTTAAATCTACCGTATTTTTCTATTTTTCTTTTTGGTTGCAGACATTGAACTTAAATTGTATTTGCCAGGTAGGTACTATGCTGCTGAGTCCTTAAATCTATCGTTATCCCTGGCCTTTACATCTATCATTAATTAACAAATTTTTATACTCAGAAAAAAAACAATTCTTGCAATTTTGTAATCCTCATATTCTTTTACCAAGTTTAATTTGTCAGCAATTTGCATCGTTTACTTTCACACACACACACACACACACACACACCATTTGAGAGTAAGCAGCAGATATTATGCCCTTTTTCTCCTTAGTAGCTAAGTGTATTTCGATTAACAACTATTATCTAGTCTTTAGTTCACATTCAGATTTTTGCTTATTGTCTCAATAATGCCCTTTACAGCTAGTTTTTTCCCTATTCCAGGATACAGTATAAGATCATCCTTTTCACTCATCTTTTGACTTTAGTTTCTCTTCCTCTAGAAAATTTCCTGTCTCCCTCTGCTCTCAAGCCAGATTTCTTTGATACGTAAACTTCCAGGCACTCTGGTCTTGGTAGTGTGGTTACAAAGTTAAACATGACACCTGACCACAGGGTACCCATTTGAAGAAAACGCCATATAAATAATCAGGAAGCATGCTGTAATAGAAATGCAAGGAAGATTCTTCTCATTTTTATCAGCTCAAAGTTCTTGATCACTAGATATTTTTCCCAAATGGAATTAAGAAAATATTCCAGAATCATCACTGGCACAAATCATTCATGAATTTTTTTTCATTCAAAATTTACCAAAATAATACAAAGTGCCATAAAACAGCACACAATAATATATACATAGAAAGTTGGGGGCTTGTTTAAGAAACAAATAGTTCTTATGACATGTTAGAATCATCATTTATTTTCAGAAACAGAGAAATAGGTGGTATGGGGGGAAATTCTATATTCCTTTTCTGTATTTAGAAAATCTATTTTCAAATCTATTCTCAATTATTTGTTAGCTAAGTGATTTGGAGTACGTCACTTACATGCTAAGTCCTAATTATTTCATATACAAGATGAGAATAATACCTAACTTAGTGGTCAACAAGATACGAAATAATACTTAAAAATGTCATTTATAAATAGCAAAGCATTACCTAATTTATACATGTATGCAAGTATATGTACATGAACTAATGCACATATGCCTATATCTGTGAATATACTATAGGAAGAAAGTGAGAAAAATCTTGAAGGTGCTTTGATTTGTAGATTTTTTTCCGACTGGCTACTCCTTTATCACTAGAGGAGTTTTGAATCCCACATTTCCCAAACCTTGAGGGTAGCGCTTCCACTTTCCTCACGATAACTCTCTTCTAGCGGCTGCAGCTAAAGCAGCCTTCCAACCCATCCACAGAATTAGAGAAGCTCCTTAGTTCATGGTCTGTAATGATCTCATTAGCATCTACACTGACAGTTCGGGAGAGCAGAAAACATATCCGGCTTTATTTACTGTCAAATCTCTTCAGTCACCATACGTCTGACACATAGAAGGTACTCAGCAAATCCTTGCGGGATGAATGAACAGCAGCTCAGACACTGACCAGACCAAAAGTCAATGACGCAGTCACTGGCTCCTTCTTAAGTCAGCTGCCACTTAGACATCAGTGAGGAAAACAAAACTTTCATCACCTCCACCTTACAATGTGTTCTTAAAAAAGTTCATCCCCGGAGCTCTCAATCAGAAATACCACCGAAACAGGACAAATAATGTACTCATGTAGAAATCCTACTATAATTGCTTAAGGGAATACACAAATTTTCAAAGATTATCATTAATGTTATTTAAACTCTTACAACTCTCACATATCATTGTCCTATTTTTCCTAACAACACATATCACTCTAAAGTTATCTTGTTTCTCTGTTATTTTTATTATCTACTTCATTACCTTGTCTGCTTTTTTCCTGCTAATTATCAGTACCTAGAACAGTATCTGAAAATAGAGGATAATAAACACTGGCACTGATGGAACAAAGTACTTGAAACTATTCCTATAATTGTGCAAACATCACCTCTACAATATGTACAGATTTCACTAGAAGTCTTTTCTATAGTTAATAGAATAAACTTCAGTCCAAATGAACTTTTTCCCAGTGATCATTTAGAGCCCTAAGTTAAAGAAATTTTTTTGATTTGCCAGAAGCCAGAGTCTCTTGATGACTAAATTTTCTATCTAAAATGTTAACTTTAAGTTTTAAACTAAAGCAAAAACATAACGACAAATTAATAGAAGCAAGGGGAATAACAACCAAGCTATACAAACACATGGATTCATTTTAAATTTACACAGCTAAGAAAAAGAAGCCAGCAAAAAAGACATCGCAATGTATGATGTATGATTTCATTTATATGACATTCTGAAAAAGCTAAAAGTATGGAGCAGCAAACACAGAGTATGCCAAGGATCTGGAGAGAATATATATAATCTTCACACTTTGCTTCATACATTATGTGTATCTGTCATTTGTGTGTGTATGTATACAAACAACATATATACACACACATACACTAAGGTATTCTAGGGTAGAAATAAAGACCACAGTAGAAGAATCTAGATGTATTATAAATGTGTGGGGAAAAATGCTCACTAAAGGTGGTGAGGTAGAAAGATACTGTCCTGTGTAACCTTGGAAATGAGTGAAGTCTTCCATTACTCTGTTCTACAAAATTGCCCATAAGAAACTATGAAGTAGCTGTAAAACTGCTTTTCATGGGAGTTTGTATTAATAAGTTTGAAACAAGCACACATGTACCCTAGAATTGAACAAATGAGTAAATGTAAGCTAAGGAGAGCCAGGGTTCTCATTAATGGAACAGCAGGTTCCAGACAAGTAAGGGAAGGGTCACAGTGGCCTTCGAAGCACTGTTAATGCTTCGCCATCTCATTCCTTTCAGACCGGCCTATTCCCTCTAATTATTTCTAGATAAATATGTACACAGAAAGTACAGTACAGAAGTCCTCTCCAATTTACACAGAGCCACAATGCAAGGTCTCTGTTAGGGATTATTAAATGAGATGCTGCAACAATATTCTTCAATTCTTCCATTAAAAAATCATTGGCAGGTAGCTATAGCGATGCACACCTATAATACCAGCATCTTAGGAGGCTGAAGCAAGAAGATTACTAGTTCAAGCCCAGCCTGGGCAACTTAGTGACTTATCAAGACCCCCTCTCAAAATTTTAAAATAGAATTGAAAAGTGTTAGAGATGTACCTTAGAAAAGGACCTGTATTCAATCTGCACTGCAGAAAAAAAGAAAAAAAAAGAAAAATGCAGCACCTAAATATGGCCCCTTTGAAGCCTTTTTTGCCAGCCTAATAACATCTGACATATTAAGCCACCTATATAACAGAATCAGCTTGAAATCTTAAGGTCAAAAGAACCATCACAATACTTATTAAAGCATCATCATGAATCATCTTTGTTTTGTGACAGTAAATGTCATCACCCTAAATTTTCATTTTCAACACCTGAAATCTAAAGAAAAACCAGGACATTTGTAAATAGAAAATGAGCAAAATTACAATGAAACTGCACAGTCCAATTACAATGAAAGTGTATAATGCTCAGTACTGATGAGAAATCATCTTCAATAGTATTAATACTATTTGTCACATACAGACAAGTCATCTAAGTACATTTTGAAAGAAAAAAAACTAAGTAAAATAAACATCATTACAATTCTGAAAATCCAAAGAACTAGAAAGACTGTATAATTAGCATTACAGGGATGACGACATGCAAATCTCAGTCCAATGACCAAAAAAAAGAAAGAGGTGTGCAAAGAACATGGTGCTTTAGTCAAACAGCCAGATTTAAATCCTGCTTCTGTAATTCATTAACTATAACCAAAGCTGACAATGACAGTAAGCCTCAAAGGTATTAGTTAATTCATCTAAAATAAATGAGCAATATTAACCTCCCAGATCTGTTGCAAACATTATTTTGTAAACAATTAAAAATAATAAAAGCAATAATAATAAAACAAATATTTGTCACATATCAGACTGTTCTAAGTATTTCTAAGTACTTAACATAAATTAACTTATATCTCCCCAACAACGCTAACAAGGCAGACATATACATATGTTATCTCTATTTGATAAATAAAGAAAATGAAGTAAAAAAAGACTAATCACTCTAGTTCACATAGTATTAAGTGCCTGAAGCTGCATTTTCAACCCTAGTGATATATTCCTGCTCTTTGCCCAAAATTATTATATTGTAATTATGTCATAAAATTATTACCTCTGCCACAACTTTATTTTCAATTCATCTGATTAAAATACTGAAAATATTTACTTGTAATGAAAGAGGAAATGATCAGTTAGCAAGTTATAGCAATAAGAACTATATAGACAGAATCCATTTATGGCTATCAATCTTAATTCATCAATATAAATAGTAAATGGCTATTCCACCAGCTAATTCCTCAAGATGTTAAATATTTTAAACATCTGTTAATCCACAGAATAATTATATGATTGAGTTTATTCTGGATGAACAGGTCACTGCCACCAGTGGGACAGTCAGACCCCAACTTTTCCTGTGAGTCAGAGGCATTTGTGAACTATGGGGGAAGAGAACAAGAGAAACAAGTCCTCTCTGTGAGCCAGAACCATGCAGGGGCCACCACCACCAGAGAATAGCCAGCCAGACCCCAGCCCCTTTGGGCACGTGGGCTGGGAAACAAGAAGAGCTAACCCCACTTCTACCCCACCCCACCTCCACCCCACCCCAGTGAGCAACCTGCTGATCAGGAGAAACACAGGCTGCAATGATAGCTATTGAGGTGAAATGCAATTTGAACTTGTTGTGTGTGGTGTTTCACTGACTTTGCAGATCTCGGGCCAGTAGTCTGATCATCTATTTAGAGGATAATGGTATGCAGTGTGGCATCTATGGGGGATCTCCTTCTGAAGATGAGCCATTGTTAATTCCCTATTCTTGTTTTAAAATACTGTATCATTTTCATTGTTTCATTGGATTGGGTTTTGTTTGGTTTTGTTTTGTTTTGTTTGATTGTTATATCTAATGGCATGGGCAGCTAATTCAAAGATAACAAGATACATTATGCTAGCCATTTTGGATTTACTACTACCTTATTTTGAAGTCCTTTATTGCATTCATTGTTTTGTTTTCATTGGTTCTACTCTGTTCTGTTTTATTGGATTTTTACTGTATCTGAAGGTATCTACAGCTATTTTAACGACAACAAGAGGCATTATGGTAACCATTGTTGATTTCATATTGTTTTGAAGTCCTGTGTCACTTACTCTAGTTTGTTTTGATTGGCTTTGTTCTGTTTTATTTTGCTTGGTTCTATTCTCTTTAAAATAAAATTAAGAAAAAAGAGTTTATTCTGAAAATCCCTAAAGAAAAGGCTGTAATGTAAGGCTGATTTTTCAGTTTTCCCACCAATTAAAAGGCTCCCAAGGACACACTCCAAATCACAATGAAACTAAAAGTTCACACAAGTTTTAATGTCAACAAATTATTACTTATGAAAAGCAACAATTCAAAAAATTCCATAGCAGCTGAAGATTTCTGGAGTCTGTGGCACCATATAAAGGGCTCTGCTTCCACAGAACCATATTTCAAAACCTCTGACAGTAAGAAAACAGAGTGAGGAATAAGCCCCAGAGGTCGCTTCCTCTAGCTTCTTCCCTAACACTTTCCAAACAAAATATTCCAATGATAACATCACTCTCATTCTGATTGTAAACATGCTAACTTTTTGAAGAAGATAGAACACCACTGACAGAGCCCTTTGGAACACAGAAGATGTTAATGAATGTCCTGTCATAGCACATGTCTGCTCCATTATTTTTGAGAGAGAATGCCCTTAGGGCGGGCAGTATAAGACTATTTTTTTGAAATGCTTAGCAAATAGCAATCTTACTAAAATAGCAAAAATTAATGTGCTACAATCATCAGTAAATGAATTAACCCAGAGCTATCATTTTTATTTGATTTCTGACTTAAGAGACATCTTTCTGCAACACTGCCTTCCCATCCTGTAGCTCTTGCAGCTCCACAACTGAAACACCCACAACCTCCTCAGCAACATCGAAACTCAGTAAAACTGAAACAGTCATCACTGCATTTATATGTAACTCCTGATGGCGAAGAGTATGACGTAGTGTGTCGCCCCTTAAACTTAACTCTCTCCTCTGTCTTCTCCACAACACTTCTTCAATCCAGGCAGCAGGGTCGAGCAGTAACTCTGGAGCAGCAAATATGTCACAGAGCCTTTAACACTTGCTTCAACATTACCACTCAACCATTAAAATTTCCAGGAAAATACCAAATGACATGCATTATATAAGTATAAACACATTTTTTACTATTTAATTTGAACTAAAAATAAGATTTTCAAATTATGACTAAAGAAGGATCATATTTTTCAGACAACTAAAGTTAGATCATTTCAGTATGAAAATACATTATGTACCAAATAAGGAAGTAAATTTAACATTAAAAGCTCCCAGCTGAGAGGGCATTGTTTATAATTATCTTGTTTTGCATAATCTTCTTCCAGAGTTTTAGGGCCTTAGAGTACTGCTCTGCATTGCCGCAGTGATGGCCAGAGCACCAAAGCCATAGCCAGCTGGGAGCAGACTGTACTCAGTATTCCTAAGTAGTAAGTCATAAGGCAAAAAGCAGACACAAACTGTTTCTAACTCAACAAAAAATAAATAGCAAAAACATTTATATTTTTATATCTAGGAAAAGTTTTCTTTCAAATTACCAGAGGGACATGAACCACTACTATAACCATGTATTTTCCAGGCATCCTACAGAGGAGGTGAGAAAAGAAATACATGATGGAAACTGGATACTTTACTGGTCTACCTCAAATCTCTTTCTGTCTGTCTGTCTGTCTGTCTGTCTGTCTCTCTCTCTCTCTCTCTCTCTCTCTCCAGATCCCCTTTTCATTCCTTGTTCCTAACCTCAAACTTCAGCCTGATCCCCCAGGAAATGGTCAAACTGTATTGAAGTTTATACTAAGCAGATGGAAATGGTCACTTTGGGAGCAGAAAAGTTTGTTTCTATGTTCATATTTTCTGGCTTATGGCATCACATCTTTTTCGAGAGTAGGAAAAGTATAAATAACATACAAATAAGTGAATAAGCAAGTACATTTGTAGTTCCTATTACAACACTTTAACAGGAAAATAAAAGCAGCACATATTCACCAATCTGAATCTACCAATATTCTACACACACTCCCAAGGTGACAAATGCAGATCACAGAGGTGGACCATTTCCCTGGAGCAGCCACAGCGAAGGTTCCTGTGCATAAAGATTTTTCTTAACCCAGTTGAAATTCCATTCCTCCATGCCATTCTCCATCCCTCCAAAAAACTCCTTTACTTTTCTTATATGTTTTGCTGCCCAGTGAGCTGACCCATTTCTTCCTTTTTATAAATTATTACAAGAGAATTTATTTTTTAAAACATGAAATCTTAGCAAGTTAAGATCATAGCTCAGTGACTTTTTAAAAGCAAAGCTTTTGTTGAATATGACCAACAAAGCTGTATTTTTGTCCTCAGTCCACATTTCCAGAGTTATGGCAGGCTATTCCTGAGAAATTAACAGCTACCTCCTAAGCACATGGTCATCCTTTGGGTCTACAGCAACATGTGGTCAACAAGTGGCAGATATATTTTTATTCTCCAGATTTAAACTGTGTTTTCAAATCTTGAGAACACCAATCATTACTTAGAGAAGGAAAAAAAATCAGGTCTACTATCTCTTTTCTAAGAGACACAGTTAAATTCTAAATTATAAACATTTAAAACTACTATTTCCTGGTTATCACCAGGTTTCCCTAATATCACAGCTTGCTGCTATTTTCTCTCACTGCTTACTCTGTGTCTCCTGGAAGCAAAATTTTGAAGAGCAGCTAAGCTGTACCAGGCCAATAGTCTCCCCTCATGATGACTACATTAAATGGTCAAACCCAGTGTTTCTTATCTGCATGCTCATTTACAGCTCACAGATCAGTATGCCTTTACCACTCCTTAGATGAACATTATTTTTTAATACCTCCTACTCCCCCTAACTCAGTGATTCTCAAGCTATAGAACATAAGCAAAGGAGGTGGAAAGGTCAAAAAAATTGATAAACTGGACAAGAAGCAACTTTTCAAAATAGTAAAGATTTCTCCATGGAGATTTTGATAGACCTCTCTTTGTGATGTATTAACTTGCCCTACCCTTTGAAAATATGCCACCAGTCTTAAAATGCAAAAATCGGAAAACTTGGATCAACCCTTAGACAATGTCCAGCTGTGCCTGCTATAATTCTTGTCCCTCATTTTCCCCAATAGTAAGGTTTACTTCAGTAGTATGATGCCCCCAAAATTTGTAGTAAGAGTGAAGTAAATGAATCTTTGGTCTTCTGTTCCCTGTCCATCACTGTCTTGTATCCTATTATAGATAAACCACTTGTGTCTATCTATGCCTCCTTTCGCCAAAGATCCAGTTCCTTATTACAATACTTTGCATTTACAAAAGTTATCCAGGAGGAAAGAGAGGTTATTTGGCAGCTGGAGTAACAGCTTCAGTGTAAAAGTGGTATCCCTCTGGGAATTAGATACAACGAGGAAACCTAGTAATTCATACCGGTAGCTAGAGGTCACCCAGAATCCATGGAATGAACTCAGGTATCTCTGGGGAAAGTATTTTCCATAAAGGAAAAGAATGCCAAGCAAACAAGTTTGCTCCAGTGTCCACCCTAGATTTTGAAGGAGAGGTGATCCTGCATTCTGTATGGAAGCAATCACTAGGATTTGTTGTTCGCCACTACCACAATCACAAGCAATCCATGAATTCCTGAGTCACAAGGGAACAGCAGAAAATTCCGAAAAGAACTGGAAAAGGCACTTTTTTGCTAAACAGTTATGTACAATATTATGGAAAAAAATATTCCCATCATGACATCTGCTTTGTGTGAATACAATGTAACTCTCACACACCAAAACCTTCAGACAGTACTACAGTACAACTCAGTTATAGATACCTTGATGGTACATGATTCAGTACAGTTTATAACAGTACTTTTAGCCATGTTAAGTGCATACAAAAACTAGAAGATAAATACTGGTGTCTAAGATGTGTACTTCCCAAACCCTAAGCACAGCACCTAAGTACATGATCTGCCTCACTGGTCAGGTCACGAAAGAAACTTCTGAGTCACAGAAAACATCATGAATACAGGACAGACACTCTCCAGCCTCAAGCAGGACCTCTGAGAAATGAGAGGATGACCTTGAGGAAAAGAAAGATTCTACTTTTTCACTGAGAGTAAGTACCAGAGAAATATGGATCATATAAGTCTTGTAATACTATCATGAATATTTAGAGAAGCATTTTGTTATAATATTTTTAAATTTGCAAGTAAATGGCATGTATGTAATTTCCACTCCAACATCTTCAAGAGTCTTAAAACTAACACTTGAAGACAAGGTCCTGGTCTCAATTTGTTGTACTCTCCAAGTCTCTCTTGAATAGAAAATGAAACATTTATATCTTTACTTTCCTCACTTTCATTTCTCTTTCAACCAAAAAAATGGATAGTTAATATACCGAGTATATTAGCAGTACACTGAAGAATTCCTGAGACATCTTCGATTTCTTCTTTGTTGGAATGGTCTGCATAGGAGCATCTGTTAGAGATATTGTGGAAATTCTTTTCTGCATCCCTATAACTAAGAAGAAAATAAAATTAGCATATGGGAAAATTTTTGAGAGCATTTGCAAATGCATTCATGCACACACATATAAGCACACACTATCTATGCTTTGAGTGTAAGTATATTTTAAAATAACTGAATCTTCAGACGTACTTCTGGTATAACTCACCATTCCCATCAGTATTAGCAGGATGGTCCTACAATTAGAGGTGTCTGCTAATAAAAAAATAGTTGTTTGTGAAAAGCAAAAAGGAGGAGAATCAAAACATGTATCAACTTTGTATACCTAATGTATCCCTACCTGAATACTTCATTGCTGCTGGTAACGTTTCCATAAGGAAACTTCCCAGAAGAAAAAATATTAATGGTACTAACGTAGTGCACTTCACTCAAGTACGTTGAAAATAAACATACTTTAACCACAGTGAAGAAGATGGCACTAAAGTATATGGTTAATTTCAAAATAAACATAGCTTTTGGAGCCTGGTAGATTTTGAGCCACAGTCTTACCATTTTCTTTCAGACCTTGGACAAGTAACCTCATCACTGTTAGTGTAATTTTTCTTTCTCATATATGAAGGCACCTCCAACAGTTCCTGTGAGGACCAAATGACGCAATATTGGTATCATCTGAAATTGCTTGGGACTTTCTAGTTTCCTCTAAATGACAGGTGAGGCATCAATGCTAAGGACAATGGGAGCCGTCCCATGTCCCTAAAGAGTAACCAAGATCAGAACTCTCCTGCAGGCTTTAAGAAGCGACTAAGCAGACACTGCCTCTATCATTGTAAGAACAGCTCACCGATGCAAAGGAATAGAAAGATTCAAGCCAATCCTCAGAAGACTGAGCTGGCAATTCCAAGGAGGGCTGGCCTAGAAAGAGCATGTTGCTGTGTTTTTTTCCTTCTGCTTTGAGATAAGGACAGAACAAACCACTCCCCACAGAAGCGCAGTCATGAAAAGCAGTAAGGACTGGAGTAGGTGAGTATCTGGTGAGGCAGTGGATTTGCTGATGATTCTCCCATTGCTGACTGAATGGAGGAAAAGTATTCTGAAGAAAGTTACAGACAAGGAAAAGAAATAAAGCAAAATTGAAAGCCTACCAGTCCATCATTTGGAAAGGCAAAAAAAAATATATACAATTTCTCCATTGGTTAGGGAGATGTCACCAAAGAGAGGCGAGCTTAAGTTGTTTAATCAGACTGTTGCTTTCCAGTGCAGGGGCTGGAATTCCACCAGCAAGATCGTGAAGTGTGATTCATAGGTTCCACATGCTAGAATTTCAGAAGCTGTCAAGGAGAGTCTACCCTGCAGCATGAGTGAATTCAATAAGGCTTCTTCCATTTTCTATTTTACTCTTGCCTGACATAGGATATCAGAAGAAAAAGGGACCCAGAAAAGTGTGGCCTGGAAAAGAGGAGAGGAAACTCACCTCGTAGTCTCTCTGCACTGCATTCAAGTACCTCAGGCCAAGGCGTGACTCACATTCAGAGAGGGAAAAAAGGATTTGACTGGACCTAAGACTGAAGATGCAGACTAGCCTGCAGTGCACTTCATAATCCTTTGAGTTGTGTGAAGAAAAAACCCAAGCTATTAAAGCAAATATCAAAGAGGATTATCCTACAGTCTTTGATTTGACTAGAGAGAAAGAATAAAATGTTTTGTTATTTATATGCCTCACTGGTATCAGACTCCAATAAACTGATGAGGCAAAATGCTTGCTATAGGGGGCCGGGGATTTAGCTCAGCGGCACAAGCATTGGCCTGGCAAGCGTGAGGTCGAGAGTTCGATCCCCGGTACTAAAAAAAAAAAAGTTGCTATAGTTCTTAACTACAGCATTTACACAATGAGGGGTAGAATAGAAAATACAGACATTAAACAGACAAATACAGTACTATTTTTAAATCAACTTTCATCCTTTTTAGTAGAATAACTCTTGGCAAAATATTTTTCCCTTGTCCTCAATTTCCTCTATAAAATGAGTGTAGTACAATGAGTCTACGAAACATATGCTGAGGAGCTGGGAATTTAGCTCAGCGGTGTAAGCACCTGCCTGGCAAGTGTGAAGTTTGAGTTCAATCCCAGTACCAAAAAAAAACATAGATATGCTTAGGGAAAACAAAACAAAACAAAAATAATAATAATAATCACCCAAAATGTTGCATCAAACATAGTAGGCAGTCATTCTTTATAAATATATGGAAAAGAACTAGATCACTTTTTAAATAAAATAATTTACAACTACAGAATCTGACCATGAAAGCTTAAGTAATATATTTGAAGTTTGTTTCCCAGAATAATCAGGGCTTTCTCCCTCCCCGCTTAATTTTACTTCTAACCCTCTGTTAAAATTATTATGGCTTAATCTCTCATCAATTGTCAAAAAAAGAAAAGAACAGAAGGTTGGCTGTATAAAACAAACACAGGGCCCACAGTGATAATGGGAGTAATAGAAGTTAATTTTAGATGACTGTGGGAAACAATAGCCCAACAGTCCTAACTGTGATATTAACACAACAGTGTGCATTCTGCTCAGAAGAATAAAATGAATGACATGATCCTGGACATAACTTCCTTAAGCTTTATTGCTTAAAATATCTAACTGATGAACAATATATCTCAGGGATATTAATTATCACTTGTTTTCCATGATAGTTTACTACAAAATTTCCATCAACACTGCCATAGTAATCCATTTGTGTCAGCTATAGACCAGGAGTCATAGAATATAAACATGAGTAAGAACAGTTGGGTCAGACATGCTACAGACAGATGTTTGGGTTTAAAAAGATTCAAAAAAAAAGAAATTCATAAGGAAATTTTACTTGGAATATGAACAAAGAATGTCTGGCTTTTGATATTAAGCAATGGATTCCTAACTTTCAGAAGCCCAGGGGAAACAGGGAAAGAAAAGCATGAGATGAAGGAAACAACAATAAGTAAAAACCAGTGCACCAAACAGTCAGATGTTAACAGTGGTATTCATAACCAAACCAACATGCCAATGATCTTGATGTATGTACCAGGCCTGCAGTGACTATATGATTATATGACTCAACATATTAAGATTTCACGTAAACGTCATCCCAACTCTGTTGTTATTCTCATTTTTAAAACGAGAAAACTGAGTCTCAAGAATTTTAAGAAGCCTGCCCAAAATGACAGTAAGAGAACATGCCTTTAATTCTATGAAGGTCTTATACATCTACCTCCCCAACAAAGATCACAATCTCTCCCCAACAAAGACACACCAAGAGAAGAAAAGGCATAAGAAACTGTCAAAAAGAACATTAGAAAAAAAATGCTATCATAAACCGATAGTCCTCAATTCTGAGTTCCTTTTAAGTACAAAACTGAACCCTGTCTGCCTCTATTGTCCACCCTTCATTGCCCAAAAAACTAGCCCATTCTCTGGAAGTTGTAGTTAAAAAGCAAACCTACATAAAGGGGACACGCTTGCTGCCCCCTTACTCATTTCGGTTGGAGGGAAGAAGACTGCAAACAAAATTTAAAAAAAAAAAAAACAATAGAACACGAGAAAACAAGGTAACAAAATACCTCCAAAAATTCGCAACTCCACCAAAGGGGATCCATGTGACATGGATGAGGAGAAACTCAAAAACAAAACAACAGAATTATATAAGGTGGTTAAAAAGGAAGTAACAACAAACCAGATCAATAAGATATTGAGCAAGCAGAAATATGATATAACTAAACAGATAATGGACATAGAAAGCAAAAGGAGGGAAAGAAAGTGCTCTAAAGGATATAACTGCATGTATGTTTAAGTGTGTAGGATTGATAACCGTATTACTAAGGTTTTTTTTGGATTGTTGAACAGAACTGTTTGCAGCCTCACTGTTTGAATGTCCACTTCGTATGCCTTAATTTTGTAACATGAACAACTATTTCTAAGAAGACAATATGTAATTTATCAACTAGTGATTTCTTACTTTTTTTTTAAAATTCTGTATTATTTCTACCCTTTTTTCTGCTTTGCTTTTTTCTCTTTAAATAAAATTTAAAACCAACAACAAAAAAAAAAAGAAGACTACAAACAGGTTCTCCGAGTCAGCACCAATGTGTAGAGTTTATATGATGATCAGAATTTACAACAAAGGCAGATACACAGTGGCAGAATATTAAGCATAAATCAGAAGCTATACAAAGAAATCGGTGTAATTTATATCATGAAGAAAAGGACTTTGAGTACTAGAATGATAAATTTTACCAGTGTAAGTGACAGGGCAGATTATTTCAACCGCTCACTTTATACCACCCTTTCCCAAGCTTAATTTACTCATGCTCACTATGCTTCTAAAAATCACCTCTGAACACACTGCTAGAGTATTATTTATTTATTTAATGATCCCTCAGTCCCCCAATGTTGGTCTTTCATATGTGTCAAGCACAAGAATATAGAAATAAATAAGACAAATGATAAGATAATACCAGCTAATGATAAGCACTTCAAAAAGAAATTATAGACGTTTTACAACAGAAAATGACTGATGTTGGAGACTAAGATAGAAGATATAGTGCAACTTGAGATTATATACTAAAGATAGACATTTCTGAAGAGTTGATATTTTAGAGACCTGAACATATAGAAAAATAAGTAATGCGAACACCTGAATATAGAATAGTACATACAAAAGCCCAGAGGCTAAGCTTAATATAGTTGATAAAATCAAAAAACAACAGTTGGAGCACAGTGAACAGCGAGTGACAAAAGAGGATGAAATTAGCATGGCAGATCACAGAACGAACTCAGATACCATTCAGTCCCAATAAGCCATTACACAGTTTAAGACAAATGCTCTTAACTGTGATCTTGGATCAGTAGCATCAGTATCACCTGAGAAGTTGCTAGAAAGATCAGTCCATGACCCTCTCCAGACTTGATGAACCACAAACTTGCTCAGTACAATGGTGAATCTTGGTTGTTAACTTGCCAAACTGAGGGATTGCCTAGAAAACTGGAAAAGCATGCTTCTGGGTATAAGCATGAGGGTGCTTTCTGTGGGTGAGTGACCTGGGTGGAAAGGGCCCTCCCTGAATGTGGGCAGCAACGATAAGCTGGGAGCTTGGATAAAACAAAGGTGAAAGACAAAGTGTACACACGCACAGACACATGCGTGCACACGTGCACGTGTTCATCTCTTGAGTAGGTGTAATATTTTGGCTGCCGCCACCAGCTGTGGATAACACAGTCCAGATTCCTCAGCCTTTGCGCATAGACCTGTACCAGTGACTCCTAGGCTCCCTTCCAGGCTTTTACCCTCCCACAGGGGCCACAGAACTGGTCCTTCTTAGTCGGAGGTTTCCAGCCTCTGGAACTGAGCAGCTACTGGTTTCCCCAGCTATCCAGTTTGTATTGCCCATCGTGAGACTTTTTGGTTCTGATTATGTAAACCTAACAAATTCGTTATTCTTATGTGTGTGACACACAATATACATATATATGGTATATACACACATATTATATATTAATATACTCATATATTATAGTACATAATGTGTTTTTTAGTAGGTTCTCTATCTCTGGGGAACTCTAATACAGTGGGCTAACAACCTACATTTCAATAAGCTCCCAAAGTGACTGTGATTAATCTCTGAGTAGCACTGGCTTCAAGTAAGAAAGTACCAGTAGCTAAGTTTTCAATATCTTTTTCTGTGATTAAAAAAAATTCAATACTGGGTGACAGGAGGAAAAGCTAGAAGATGAGATCAGAATACCTCAGTTAGAGATGATGGAGACAGTAGAGATGAAAAAAAGATTTATCATATGGCATAAATAAATTATTTCAGCACTCATTTCCCCAATGAAAATGATCTCCATGAATAGATAAATGAGTGAGTGAATGGATAAATTAAGGAGTAGAATAAATGATTAAAGAAAAGTGTTCAGAGTAAGTGGTTGAGGTACAGAGAGGTTATCTTACTCCCTCACAAGAAGTTCCCTCATCTACTGCCTGGTACTCCTCCATCTGTGATCCTTTAAACAGATGCTCCTTGCATTCAAGTCTAGATCTTGGAAGATAAAAAAAACAAAGGCTCAGAGTTTCTACAGGCAAGCAGTAGAAGAATTTAAGAAGCAGATTTTACAATCCTAGAATAAAAGACAGGAAAGGGAGAGTGGGAAAGTCAGTAGTTAGGGGGTAAATTAAGACACTAAAAAAAGAAGTGCTATCTCATCTGCTCTTTTATCTGCCCTGCTTCAGCCTCACAGGCCAAAGCTCTAGACAGCTGAACAACTTCAAGACAAGTCTTCAGGAATCCCAATTTCGGAAATTAAGCATCTTCTTGCCAGCTCCAAAAACTATACAAACTCTGTTAATTCATCAAGAAGAATGGCTTATGATTGCATTGCTTGATTGACTGATTGATCATTTTTGATGCCTACGTCTTGTAATCTGAGCAACGACTTGGAAGATAACGATACACAATATAGTAATGACTGTTAATCTATTATTTTGCTTTGAAACTCTGCATCTTTTTTATTTTTCCATTGTAAAATTTAAAAAGAAAAAAACTGTGCAAACTAATGCTTGCCAGCACTTACTCTCCACTGCCTGAAATCCTCATAACTGTAAGGAAACACATTCCCTTTCACAGTTAGAAAAAAAAGCTTTAAATTGTGTTTTCTTTAGAAAAACAATGCATAAGTGTGAAAACATTTTAGTCCAAGTGTTAGTGATATTAGTTACATTCCTTTTACAGTTTCAAAAAGATAAATAAGAAGTAAAAAGTCATTTCATCTCCTAAACATTAGCCAACACTCAAGCAAAAACATGCTTGACTCCATCAAGACACCACTTCAGAACAGAGTCCAATTCTCTGTTTGCTCTATGTTGTGTCTGTAATAAGCAGAATGAGGAAAAAACCATTGCCAGTGAACAAAACAATTCCCAAAGCCATGTCAACGCAGATGAAGAGGAAAGCTGAAACAGTTAGATAAAAGAGAATGTTGTCCTACTAAGGCAACAGTAATCTCCTGCTGATTACTGAAATAGTTTAGTTATCTATTTTGATCATATATGATAAGAGTGCCACTTCAATTAACCAACCTTAAGCAACAATTTAGTTCACAAATTGGAACAGTTCACCAGTTCTTTAATTTCAAAACAAAGAAAGCATTCATAATTCCAGAAAATGATTAGAGTTTGATGACTGGCATTGCCCTAAAATTATTAGTAAGATAATAAACAAAAGGGCAAATAGGTATATAGTGCTTATCACACAGAAGAAAGTGTTCTAAGTATATTAACTAATTTAAATCTACTTACCATACTCTGAAATCAATAAATGCATTAAGAGTATTAAGTTTTATTTTAGAATGTGTGAGAAAATATAATTTTACATTCTTTAGCTACATTAGGATAAACTATTTACAATCACTAATGACCTCAAACTAAAAGCCATCTCATAACTTTGAATAATATGCTTTTCTAGTACCTCACTCTTGATATTAATACAACAAAGCAATTCCCTTTGAAAGGCAATTAACACAATCATCAGTCATCACTTAAAGTATACAACACTGTGCTAGGTACCAGAGATGATTCTTTCATTTGTTTTCTTCCCTTCTGTTTTGTTAAAAAAAAAATTATTAATAGCCAAAAATCCGTCTCAATGTCCATGATAATGACTAAGTCTCTGATGTAAAATGGTAATATTTGAAAGAGTGCTAAAATTTGAATCTTGAGCTCCTCTTAGCCCCTTGAGACCCTAAAACCTTATAAAGATAAATCAGTGTAACAAACAGAAAATACTAATATGCTGAATTAAACTAATGCATCTGATGTCAAAGAATTTAATTTAAAACGTTATTCTGTGAGAAAGTACATTTAGGCTTTTGTTATGTATCATTGCTTTCTGCCATAGCCAATCAAAGGTGTACCTTACACTCGTCTGGAGTTTTCTGTTTACAAAATATTTTCATGGAAATTATCTCATCTAATCATGATATTTAATCATTGATTTAGTTACTATCATTATTACCACGTTTTACAAAAGAGAAAACATCACTCACTGAAGTTTTATGTACTAATGAGAGCTTGAATTCCTACTCCTTGACATCAAGTCTTCGTACTTCACACTATGACAATTATGTAACAAGAGACCATAAAAAAGTGTAACCCTAATTCTAGCTCAGCCAACAATTCTCACTGAAAGTTGTTAAGCTCACGGGGATTTTGATTGAACTCCATGTAAGAATTCTAAAGACCCATTCAAAACTTCCAGTTCATATCAATAAATCTTCCCATCGTAAGGTAAAATTAAGAGACTGAAGTTTAGAATGAGAGGACAAGAATACAGAAGGGAAAAAAAGGAAGAAATCAATAGCAAAAGGAATTTTATTTTTAAAAATTAAACACAAATAAATTGAAGGAAATTGCTCTAAAGGACCCTCCTCACGCCCTCCCCACACTGAGAAATAGCCACTACAAGAGACGGCTGACCTGAATAGTGGCATAACCACATGCTCGAAGGTGACAATTTGAGTAGTCATCTTTAATTTCTTTCAACAATGACAAAGTTCATTTTTACTCACCCAATAACTTGATGCTCATAATACTGCAATGTCCTCTTGAGAGTTTGCTGTATTGTCTGAGGCTATAGGATAATAATAATAATAAAAAATTATCAGTAAATCAGTATCATTCTCATTCTAAACATCCTAAGATATGTAGTTTGTGATTTATCTCAAGAAAGTTCTCATTTTACAATATTAACCCATTTTGCACTGAACCATGTATTTTCCAGATTGGAACTTACGAGGCACTCAGCAAATACCTAAATTTCCAACTTCAAGTATGATTCAATTTCCTAGTCATATTATTTCAACTCTATTGAACTAGTTATGAGGTCCAACACAATATTCTTTGGCTGCCTATAGTCTAAGTGGGCCTTGGGAGTCACGGGCAGGGTGTGTTGCAGAAACATAGGTCACAGTTCTTCCTGTCCAGGGAGAGTAATCTGCATGTATAACGACCAACGGAAATGAAAGGACACATCTATACATCTTAATATTTTCTTCTTTGTTTCAACAAAACTTTTAAGGATGGTCTAGCAAGTAAAGTAGTAAGTTAAGTTAAAAAGAGTCAACTTTATAAGAGATAGTTTTAAAATATAGGTCATCTTTTTCTTTCTGTACTATTAGCTCTGCATGCGAGGGGACAAACAGAAAAGATGGTGTAGGATGGTGAGAAAACGGCCCAAAGCCCCACAGTCATCATTTCAAGCAGAAGTCAGTCCAATTTCTTTCGTATCCCAAGAGATTTCAAGCAAGGAGTCTTTCTAGAATCTCCTAGAGGAAACACTGAAGGGTGAGAGGTGACAGAAGCAAATAGTTAAGTAATCCATCACTGAACTGTATAATCCTCTCTTCCTCTTGACAGCTACAAGACATAGTTTTTTAAAAAATCCTAGATCAACAAATTACATTCAGACTTACTTAAACTTCAACGCTTAAACTTGGTGTTTCAAACTTGGTGCAAATCGGACAAAAAGATTCAAGAACCTAGATTTTACTAAGAAGTTATGATAAAAGAAATCAAATTTTCAATGTCAAGTGTTTTTCAAAAATAATGAAAACTTTTAAACAGAAAAAGTCATCAAAGGTTTATCAAATAATCCATCCATTACAACCAAAGACAAATTTTCAAGGAAAGTGACTCTAATGCAAGATATTCAGCACCACTTATTCAGCGTGGTAATCTTGGGGTTACTACTAATTAACTATATAAATTTGATAATTCTAAAACAATAATCCATAGAAAACCCAGCACAGCGCTGCTACCTAAGAAGCAGCTAATAAATATCAATGTCTAATCCTTAATCCTTTCAAGTGACTGTAGTAAAGATACATAATATAAGGGAGCCCCCTGAGATCTGTCAGAATTCCATGTTCAAACTTTTAAAAAAAATAACCATGATAGTTATGACAATCTCCCTACACTCTCCAAACCATGATGTCTGCCTTGATAGGAAATGGTTATGTTAAAGCTAGGAAAGTGTTAAATTAAGTCAGGGCATCCCATGACACCTCTATCATACCAAGTAGGAAGACCTTTTCACAGTGCAAATCTAGGGCCTAGGATATATTCTTCACATTCAACAAGCCAATTCACAAATCTATTTTAGAAAGAATCAGGCTTCAAGCATTCAAAGGAAAGGCACAGAACAACTTCTTTCAGCAGTTATTTTTCATTTGTGCCAGGCTAAAAAAGATGAACAAGATCTCAGATGGGTTTGGATGTTTCTACTCATCAGGATAGAATCAAAGCACAGTAAATGGAATGCACCTAGAAAAGAAAAATAGTTCCTGAGCCAAGAATCAGTGATTCAGTGAAGCAGTTAAGAAATGTAAAGAGAATGAAGCAGGTACAGGAGTTGTAGTATGCCAGAAAAGTGTATTTAACAATCCTACCTATGGGTCAGCCTAACCAAATTATTATCAGTGACTGCCTCAGCCTCCTGGGAATCTGGGCCTCTGCTGCTGGTTTGGCAGTTTCTGAACTAGGATAACTTTCCCTCTGGCAACATGCACCCAAAGCAGTGAATATTCACAGAAGCATTCTCCTTCTAATAACCTCTGTCACAAAACATGGAACAGAAAGCAGGAACTCAAGTGCACAGGGCCAATTAAGACCAGAATGACCTCATTTGTACAAAAAGACATTTATTTCCTACACTAGGAATTTCCCAGTTATTAAAACCCAATTGTTTGTGAAAGGAGTTAAGCCCTTAAAAGAGATGACTTTTTTCTTGTGTGAAGCAATTACTTCTACACTCAGTAGGAATTAAATTTATAGTTTCCAGATACATTAAAAGGAAATGTTCTGTGGGAACAATCAACGAAGCTTCAAGTTGGTAGAGCACTTATACACTTCCTCTTTCTTGCCAAAGCCAGTGGGCACATTTTTTGTTGTTGTTGTTACATTGAATGGGGCAAAAAGACATTTTATTTTCCTAATTCACCAATTAAGCTGGAGATTTCAGACAAGTAACTTACTGTATATGCATTCCCACTCTGTAATGTTGAACAAATATATATTCATAAACATAAGACACACATGGATACACACATACATACATATATGAATCTTCATGTCTCTTAAATTGACATGGCTAGATATCAGTTGAAAAAAGCAATGTAATTTCCCAGTATAAATAGTACTTATAGCCCATTTTAAGAATGCATAGTCGGGTTTCCTGCTTCAGACGTGGCGAATTTAATCTTCTCAAGAGAGTGCGTTAAAACTAAAGAGGGCGACTGATAACCAGGGGTCATCTGAAGTTGACTGGCTCCCAGGACAAAGTTAGAGATTGCTGCTCAAGCGTAAATTTTCGTAACACTGCTACAGAGATATTTGGTGTAAAGGCTTGGGCTGAATATGTTGTGGAATGGGCTGCAAAGGACCCACGTGGTTTCCTTACAACAGTCATTTTGGCCCTTACTCCACTGTCCTAGCAAGTGCCATCTTGTCCTGGAAATTGGCCAAGATGATTGAAGCCCGGGAGAAAGAGCAAAAGAAGAAACAAAAACATCAAGAAAATATTGCAAAAGCTAAACAACTGAAAAAAGACTGAACAGATGAACAGGCCCTGCCTGCAGAAAAAAAGTCATTTAGGAAATTTTGCAGCTTTGGAAGGACCTTACAAGGTTTCTTTGGATTTCATGGAAGTTATTACTGTCCATATAGAAGAATCATTCTGGACTCTGACCTCAATACTATAGTGACTTTTAGGCTTGGGCAAAGATGCTTGTTGGTGACCATTGCAGTTATTACAAATTTGTAATGATTACACTGTTTGAGCATATCACTGATGCCTATCCCAGAATACTCTTAAATCCAAAACTTTGTATGCACAGATGTGATGCCACAGTGGAAAATTCCACAGCTGACCTCTGATGGGTCTCAGTCAAAATACAAATGTACTAAAAACGTGTAAAATTTCTTCCAGGTTATAGGAAACAAATGAATTTCTTCAAGATGTTGCACTACGTATATGCAAATATTCCAAAATCTGAAAACATCTAAAACATTTCTAGTTCCAGGCATAAGTTTTTAATGTTGATTTAAGCATTTGCCATTTTTTACCTATGTTCTGAGATACAAACATCCTGTGGAAACTAATGGCTTTACATTATGAACTCTATTCAAATAGTGGTTTAAAACAGAGTCCTGTACTTTTTAAAATATTAAAGTCAAACTTGTTCTTTTTGAAGTAAAAATTTGCTTAGGCTTAAAAGAGACAGTGTATTAATCACATTTTTTTATCATCATTGCTTATTTTTTGGAATCATTTCTGGGTTTTGCAAAGCAAAGTAGTATTAATCAACAAATACATCTATTCTGTATTTTTCTGGATTTCGGCCTTTGAGATAACTGGTAATTATCAAGACATTCTGCATTTTTTAAAACCTAATTTTTTTAAAAAAAAATCTTATTTTGATTATGTATAGTATCACCTACTAGATGTGATAATTTTTGTACTTACAAATACTGCCAGTTTCTTAGAGATGAGTTGTTGAGTAATGCTATGATTTAAACCTTACAGTAAAAATGCCAAACACTGCAATACCTTTTTTGTTGTGCTAAAACTGTGAAATAGTTAAAATATTTTATCAGATAATTTGCTCATTATATAAGTAACACTTTTTAGTCCATTCTTTGTTTTAACTTATGTGATAATGATGTATTATTGGTCAAATAAGTTGAGATGAGGGTTAACTATTTTTTTAAGGAGCTCTTAAAGAGCTAACATTTAAGTCATACTTCATAAATGGTAAAGAAAGGCCTAAAATTAGGAAAATTTGGTTGGGGATAATAGTAATGGCAAGATACGTTATTTCAAAATAAGGATGTGCTCTAGTTAGGTCCAGACTATAAAATCTTTTGATTAAGTAGTATAACCAGAACTTTTGACTATTAAACATGCCTTTTTAAAAGCATGATGCAGTAATTTAATTTACTGCAGCATTTAATAGATTATTAATGTTTTCTGTACCTCTCATGATGAATTTTAAGTTACAGTGATTATCCAACAGCTCTAATTTAAGAATGAAACTGGAATAAATTTGATACTTTTTATTAAAAAAAATGCATAGTCATCTAGTTATGTTTTCATATATATTATATATACACACATATACACGTGTGTGTGTGTCATTTGATAACTGAATTTTTAATGGTTAAAAACAGTAAAAAGAACTTTTTTATTTTAAAGACGGTAAAACCAAGGAAAACAGAACAGAATAAAACCAATCAAAACAAACCAGCGTAATTGATACAGGACTTCAAAACCTTATGAAACCAATAGTTACCATTAACGCCTTCTGTTGTTTTCAAACAGCTGCAGATACTTTCAGACTGTTTAAATTGAACAGAATAGAATAGAGACAATAAAAACAAAACAAAAAAATGAATGCAATAAGGGCTTCAAAACAAGACAGTAGTAAATCCAAAACAGCTACCGTAATATGTCTTGCTATCTTTTAAATAGCTGCTCATCAGATTTAACATAATTAAACACAACAATAGACAATAAAACCCAACCCAACAAAACAATGCAAACGCTATGGTTTCCAGGTGGGGATTGCCTCCTTGGTGAGGCTGGTTCTCTCCCTCCACAATCCATGAATGGCGCCGCCTCACAGGGAGAGGCCTGAGTCTGGCTCTGCCTGCTGTGGCAGCGACCCACACGTGGCGTCCCTAGTGGGTACATTCTTATAGCCTAACCCACTCGCATAGGGGCTAACTGCAGAGTATATCCTGCAAGTCAAGACTGACTTCACCACAGCTCTCACCCCTCTACACGGTCTCGTCCCCATGCATTCACCCCATCTTTCTTCGGATTTGACCCACTGCCTCAACCCATGGTTTTATCAGCATCACCTGAATGAACAACATGAAATTAAGACCCACAAATGGGCCAAAACTTTAATAGAAGTGACTTCTGCCTGGATCGCCATAGGGTTTCTTTATTCAGCAAACCTCTACTAAGTTCTCATGCATGCCAGTGACACCAAGCAAGGGTTTGGAGGACATAGAATCTTTCTAATCTCTCCTTTGGGAATGCATCTCAGCTGTCCCTGAGCGATGAAACTTCCTCTGACACGAAGAATGAACAACAGGGAGTTTGTGGCCCAGTAATTTTAAAGCCATATCCTGGAAGATCCTAGAGTCAAGGGTGAGAAGGGCAACAGAACCTATTATCATCATACAAGTAAAACCAAGAAAAGCTGTGATTTTTCTCTATGACTTTTTTCCCCAACTAAGTTTTAGATGGTGGCCTCCTACTGCCCCAACCTAACACGAAGAATCATGGTTAAGAAAGAAGATAATTGGAAAGAGAAAGCAGTCATATGTATCCTGCACAACTATTTCTGAGGCTGGAACAAGCGGATAGCCAGAAGCTTCTACTATGTGAGAAGAAAAAGCCCTCTTCAGCTTTAATCTCGTGAAGAGCATCAGCTACTTGGCGGGCAGTGGCTGGCCTACCGCACAGACAGAAGGTTATGTTCATGAAAGGTCACGAGATCCGAATAGCCATCCTGAAACAGTCCCAACAGAGCCTGAGATAAGATCCCTGAAGTGTGGGAGGCAGCATTTCCCAGCAGCTGGCCCCACAGGCCCAGAGAGTCCTGGTGAGGCTCCCACACAGCCCCTGCTCTGGGTATCGGCACCAGATGGTGTAAGGATCATGCAAGAGGCAGAGTCAAGACTGTGTGTGTGTGTAATGAAGCACAGTTTATGGCAGAGTGCATGGTACATGCTGATTTCTATTTTACAGAGTTGTACTGGGGATTTGGAAGCATAAGAACCACAAGATCACAGAGACAGTGAGTGAGTCACTGCAAGTCAGGACTGGCTTCAAAGTGCATGCTCTTTCCACTAGATGACCTTGAGAATCCCTCCCACAGTTCATATCCTGCAATCCTATATTCTTGTTTCAAATACACAGCCCTTCATTATGGCAAAAAAAAAAAGAAAATTTAAAATCTTGCAAAGTTGTCTTTAATAATAGTTCTACCTTAAAGAAACATCCATAAATAGTGACATCATTTTGTTTAATTATGATAAAATTACCAATCAGTGTCAGCCACTTACAGGGTATATATTAAATTACTAATAATGCAAGTCAGTAGTATTTAACTGTATCTGCAAACTGCAATCACTTAAGGAGTTTGGTTTTTTGTTTGTTTTGTTTTCGTAAGATTGATGCCTGAATATAACCCCCACAGTTTCCGTTCAACTGTGTGGGGAGATCCAGTTGCTTATAAAATACAGTCAGGGTCAGAACTTTTCATTTAAAGTATAAACATGATGAATAAGACCTGTACTCTATAAATCTTATCTGAGTAAGTCAGCAGTAATGAGTAGTTTCTTTATTTAAATATCAAGGTAAGAGACAAGTTCACTCATAACTGCTAAATTCACATAGTACCATTTAACTGTCACTAAAATATTATAATCAAATATTGATTTGCTAGACAAAGAACTATATTATTTAAAGCAAAAATAAAGGATTTTTTTCATTTCCAATTAATTCACTCTCATGCATCTAAGTCAGCATTCAGTTTTGTGCTGATGTGCACATAAAAATACAAAACTTACTGTAGTATTGTACTTTCTGTCAAACACTGTTTTAAACCCATTATATATGTTAACTCCTTTGATTGTCACAACAGCAGTATCAGGTGTTATTATTTCTCTCATCTTGTAGATGAGAAAACTAAGATACAGAAAACTATAATTTGCCGTGTCACACAGGTAAAAAGTCAGGATTAAAAGCCAACAGCAGTGGCTTGAAAATTCAATCACATAATATTCCATGCATATACACTCAATGTTTTGTATTTGGTCAAGCACGTTATAGCTTACATTTTTAATATGTATTATGCTAATTCATCTTTGCACCAATCCAGGGAAATAGATTAGTGTTACCATTTGACTAACAGCCAACCAAAATGAGATTAGGTGATCTGCTCAACACTACATGACTAATAAAAAAAGAAACCCTCTTTTACAAAACAGAACAAAAAAATTGCTCCCCTAGGAAATTGTCTTCGGAAAGCATTTTAATGTAAACACAAAATTAAAGAATCACATGTACTCAAATTAATTGTTTCTTGAAAACATACATTCTTTAAATCACACCTATATTAAGGAAGGTCACAGTCAAAATAGTGAAGAAGGTCTAAATAAATACACTTCTGTTTTGCCTTCCTTAGCCTTCTCTCTTTTCCTGCCCACTTCTCCTTTCTCCCCTACAATCTGGGAACCTAGCAGCTTTATACTACTTTCTGTTACACAGCACACCGATAGATTGGTGTGAGTATTAGAATCCCCCACCATACTCTAAACTCCTAAAAAGTCCTCTCAAACCACTCTTCAGACACTTGTCAAAATTCCACATCCCCTGCAGTGCCATGATCTCAGACAGTGCTCAGAAGGAATCCTACCTCCATTCTCTCAGAAACTCAATCCTCAATCCTCACTGAGAAAAATGGTGGCACAGACAACCTTCTGTGCTATTCAAAAGACGGTCTGAACCTTGAGTAGTGGAATTTGTTAACAGACTTTTCAGTGAAAGACAAACTGGGGTGGGAAGATGACAGCATCTCATTATCCTACAAATCACAATTTGGAGACCACATTTTCTTCACATCAGAATATTTTGCTTATTAGGACACCCTATGCCAAATTCCATAACTAAAAATCATTAAAAATGTCTTTGTAACTATGCCTTTAGATACCAATGGATCAAATTGTCTGACTTCAATAAAATTAATTAAAGAAATAGGTTATTGCAAACATTAAAGACATAATTGTAGTCATCATCAATCTTGCTAAATATTCAGACATAGTACAGTGCTCATTTTCCCAGGCTCTAACTGAATTTACTACATATAAACTTAAAAAAGACTGTATTTTAAGTACAGAACTTTCAGTCAGGGACGCTGTATTTCCTGCCCAGCTGTGCTATTGTGTTACTGATCTTTATAAAAAATTAGCCAAACTATCTTCACCTGGGAGTAAAAGAAATCTTGAGGAAAAAAATGCCTTTGCTTTCCATGCAAAAAGATTTATAGTAAGGTCATAGTTTTCATGGCCATTTCAAAGTTAAGCACACATAAACAGAACAAGAACATACTAACAGTTAATCTAGGTAGTCATAACCCCACTTTTTAGAAGTATGGCAATCTTTCAGAAAAGTTGAACACTATTTTAAATAAACCAACACCATTAATTTGCTAAGTAAAACTGGCAGTCCAGATGATTCATTATAAAATTCAAAAATGCTAACTGTGCTGCTAAAAGAAAAAATAAAAAGGTAGATATGCAAACCAGTAGCAATCTGCAAAATTTTACCCAATGTCTACAAGTATTCACTTACAAGTATACACTTGTAATTTGTGTGCAGATTTCATGAATGCTGAGGATGAGGCTAAGAGGTTAACTGATCTATAGGGGCCTTAAATTGATAACCATCACCTTGGTAGGCAGATGGTCTAATTAGCAAAATACAATAGTCATTATCATTGCAATTATTGTTACTGAATATACTAGCATATAATCAATATGATAATTAAGTTTTCCTATACAAAGTATGTTTGCTTTGCAAGTATTGTCCTGTTACTTCATTTTAATGCCTTTTCAAAATTATTCACTGAAATTCAATCTGATACAAGAGCTAATTCCCCTTGAAGTGAAATGTATCTGAAGGGTTTATTTAGCCCTTCTCTTACCTTATATACAATTTTATTTAAGTCATTCAAGAATTTCTGATGTTTTTAAACAACTCCAGAGAGTAATAACACCACTTTTGGTTTTGCATAACACTTGACAGTTTATAAATCACTTTCTTTTCTTTCATTCCATTAAATATTCACACAACCCCTGGGTTTCAGATTTAATTACCCACATTTCACAGATGAAAAAACTGAAAATCAGAGGTGCAAGTGTTTTGCCCCAGCTATAGAGCTATTAAGAAGCACCTACCAAAGACGTAAGTCTCCAGTGGTCCCCTCTTCACAAACTCCTGTTCATTAGTCAGTAACCCTGGGGGTCACTAGGAAATGCTTTCAAATGTCCACATGAAATTCCTTATTTCCTTCTTTATCATTAATGGATGTGAAAATGATATTAACAAATTGGTTTCTCACGTTTTAAAATACTACATTATTTAAAGTCATTGACTTCTTCCTAGGGAGATTTTAGGAGATACATAATTCACTGGTCACTATCTTGGCCAGCTAGGCTCAGTTTGCATGAAAATACAAGACAAGGCGGTACTGCTTCTAGACACTTTCTAAGGAAAATAAGTCATGTTGCATCAATAGCCTGTAAGAAGGGAGATATGATTCTGTCCTGAACCCCTACATCAAATAGAACTACACAGACAGCGCAGGACTGATTCAGTCTTCCAAGTAAAATCAGAGTCAGTTTTCTGGGCTAATGTGTAATAGCAGCCAACAGCGTGTGGAGTACTAAGGTCAAAAACTGGAATCAACATGCATCAAGTCATTGAGCCCTCATAGTAATTCTGTAAGACAGGAAGAATTATTACCTCAAATTTATGAATATGAAAACAACCAAAATCTGGAGAAGTTAAAAGAAAAATAAAACTTGTCCAAAGTCAGTCAGAATTAGAATATAATCTAGGTTTACTGCTTGCAAAAAAAAAAAAAAAAAACCCACAAAAAAACAAGCTTGTAACCTTCTTTTAACTGAAACATTTTATTTTCTTTATCAATGTTGTTCAAAGGACAGTCCCCTGTCACACTGTGATTATGGATACCATATTTCTTTTTCAGAACTTCAACTTCCTTTTTAAAATAAAATAGTAGATTCTTGGACTTCTTGTAAGATCAAATATAATAAAACTATAAATTATTACAAAAATGTTACATGATGGATCCATGCATAAATCTCTTAAGGTAGTCAAATCTCTAAGTCAAAAATTTTTAAATTGCATTAAATTGACCATATCTCACATCTAGAACTGTTGCCAGATACACCTTTTAGTCCAAAGATGCCAATTGGTAAATGCCACAAAATTAATTAGTGCTTTTTCAACTCATGGGTATCCTACTGGACAGCAATGAATCTTGGGGTAAGGAAATAACTTCTGGGCTTTAAAAACCTTCCATTTGTATTTCTAAAAGAATTCTCTATTGTTTCCAGTATTTGGAAACTACAGTAAGGTGTCTTCATGTGTTTGGGAAAAAAATAAGTAGAATTTCTATCTGATTATTAAATTATAAAAATACATAAAAGAAGGAGTTTTGTTATCAACTCTAAATGCACTGCCTTAAGCAATAGTTTGTACATGGATGGCAAAGAATTATTTCCAAAAACATTTAGGGAATAACTGCATATAAAGAAGGCCACCAAGTGACAGATGTAACATCTCTGTTGGTCACAACAGGGCAGGAATAAAGGAAACAGGCGAAGTTAGAGAGGGGAACCCAGAGTGAAAAGAAGGGGAAGGGAGTCACTTGTGAAGCATTGTATCTAGGTACTGTTTAGGTTCTTATGAGCTTTTCATCACACTGAGAATTATAGGTTACTTCTCAAATACAAAAACTCTTCAACATCACAATAGAGAGGTATTTATGAATGCAGTTGTCACTGTTGGTCTTACTGACAGGTCTCTCCTAAAACTCAAAAGCTCCTTAAGCTGAAGGATTTGGTATAAAATTCATTTTTCTTTAATTCCGAATAGATTAAATCAAGTTTTTGCTTCAGACTTGGCCCATCACAGAGTCTGAACAGTAAGAAATGTGCTGACCATGAAGACATTGAGTAATGACATTCATTTCACAGTTTTTGCTCAGAGTACATAAGTAAATTATAATGCAAATGCCAACCAAACTGCCATGTGCATTTTGTTTAGACAGTCTGTGTCTGCGAATATGATTATTTCAGGACACTGACGGTAGCAAGTCCTTGGAGTTTAAAAGTCTCAGATACTGAGACATTCAGAAATCATCAAAATACTATGTAGGGCAGGTGTCATCCAACTCCACTGTTCCCACATCTCTTGAAAGAAAAATTCAACAACAGTGAATATAATCAGGTCAGATCCTGTGTTGACTGTGATCTAATAATCCAAAAGGATATGAAACATACTTATTAGGCATATGTTTGGCAGATAATGGCAGCTTGCCATCAATGTCCACAATGCATTCAATTCCTAAGTCAGACATATAAAATAACCACGTTTTCTAGGGGAAAACACATATGCACAAGTTACTATGACTGCATGAGACACAATCTTACTACCATCTTACTACACTTAGTTTAACTCTAAGCACGTTTTTGCTTACCATTCTATAACTATTGTATTGCTTCTTCATTCCTTATACTAAATTATCTAATTATCCCAATGATTTGCAATTCATAGAAAAATACACCTTATTTGTGTGACTATTTGTATGATTATCATGCTTCCTTCATAGTTAGAGATAAACTTCCAGCGCTCTCATCACTCTCTTCAGAGTCTGGAGCAGCACTCTGGCAGAAAGCTGCTGGCAGCGACCGTGGTTTTTCTCAGTCTGCCCATCACTGCACCATCAGTGGGAGCCTGGAGCATACAAACCTGACTGTGGACAGGAAAACAAGGTCAGCTTAGAGGCAGAGCCCAGCTGAAGAAGCAGCCTGTTGCATTTCTAACACAGGACAAACAGAACTAAACTGCTGAGAGTACCAGGGCTCGAGAAAACCCACTGGAAACTGTCACCAGCCCTCCTTGGCAAGTCACAAGACAGGAGACAGAAATGGTAGGTGAGACAGGGAGTCTACATTGGTCAGTATTTCATATTATGTGCTGAGGATGAAACCATTTGTGGCCATGTCAGAGGTATGACACAGCGAAGAGCTTTTGCTCTGAAAGGGAAGGATTAAAACGTAACTTCTTAACCTTGGGCAAGCCAATTCCTCTCTGAGCCTGTTTCCTGATTTTTGCCCTACCTACCTCAAATATTTCCTGGACAAATCAGAGTGAGATAATGTATATTAAAACCATGCTTTATAAACTTTAAACAGATGTTACTTCTTGCTAGTGGCATTTCTGAGCACAAATTATAGCCCCGCACATCATTCCCTTACAGAATTGAGTGGGAAAATTTTTAAAGAAAAAAGTAATGCTACTAATTTTTTCTGTATTTTTTAGGTGTTGAAAAACAGTAAATTTTGTGAAAATCCAGACTTTTCAAATCTGATTCCATTAAGAATAAAAATAAGCTGTTGATTACAAAATGACCATCTATATGTAAATTGTTGTAGAGGATACTTAAAAGACCTCCAGCCAAAGACCAAAACTAGTTCACAATCAATTTTTATAGGAACAAATGTGGTTGATTTTGAACATATATTTTATAATGCTTAGGGATCAATTTTTTAATTATGCAATATCTCTAGTCATTTGTTTGTCTCATTAACTACTGGAAAATTAGTAACTAGAGAAAGAAGGTAAAGAGTATGAATAAGAAAAGGATATTAGGAACAGAAAAGGGCAGATGTTTTTGGCAGAATATATATATATTTTAATTCTTCTGATAATACTACATGAGTTTTAAATATTTCATTCTGCCATTCAGCTTCACAGAAATCAATTAAAAACTGACCCACACATTATGGAAATAAACACATAGAAACACACAAATCAACGAAAAATTTAATGATATTATCTTTAGGCACAAGACACTGATTGGGTATCATTCACAATTTTCCAGTTTCTAAATATATTTTAATTTCTTTGCAACTATAGATCTCCTCACTGGAATCAGAAGACAAATGTAGTGCAAGAGCATCTATTAGTGGCATAGCACATATTAATCCACAAATTAATCATATAAATAGCAAAATCTTTGGGATCCCTAAGCATCATAAAATATATGTTCAAAATCAACCACACTTGGTCCTATAAGCATTGTTTAAAATAAATAGTAAAGTAGTAAGAATGATCCTTTATCATAATAGGAAATAGCACGAGCCAAAATTTTAAAGTATTATGATGTCTTTACTATCCATGTATCTACATTATTTTTATAGACCAAGAACACAAAATATTTCACTGTAGCCCCAGACAGAGATCTCTAGATAGAACCTGACTACCTTATAGTCATTACATGACAAAGCACTGTGGAACCAGACACCAGAATTGTTTTTAGGAGCATCAGGAGAACTATTTTCACCTCAGTCATCCCTAATCTTTCCCCCAAAACCTTGCTTTCCACCTCTGTACAGGTGCTTGAAATTAAGGAAGGTGATTCTTCATTAGTTTAAAATATTTCAAATGTACACAAATAAAATCTGTCTTTTGGGAGAGACCCATAGATTTTTGTGGTACAAGGTACTGATTTAGTGATCAAGATAGATAAGAGAAAAAGTGGGAGGAGAGAGACAGAAGCAGAGGGGAGAGGAGAAGAGACAAAGGAAGTGGAGAGGGAGGAGAGAACCTTGGAAAGGACATTTTTTTCACCCTGAATCTATATATCAGAGGTTAAACTAGTATAAACCACCAAGGCAAAAGCAAACTTTGATAGATTTTACTTTGATATGCCCTTGCTTTTACTTCTATTACTCTAGAAGGACAAAACAATAAATGTTATTTTAGATTTTTAAGATATTTTCAGGTGAGCATATTTATATTTGATTGTTAAATAATATAATAGTCAAATACTGTTGGTGTCTTGGTTACTTTTCTCATTGTTGAAACAAAATAGCTAACACCCAAAATTAAGAAGGGAATGTTTATTGTGGCTCACAGTTGGCTGCCTCCAAGACAGGGTTGCTGAAGGGCACCACAAAGGAGAAAGGGTCCATGGAAGGTAGAAGGCAGCAAAAGTATGCAAGCAACAAGCAACGAACCTGTTTCTTCCCTTGTATTTTATTCAGACTACCCACACGTAGGACGGGTAGCACTCACACCCTCAATCCCAGCATCACGTGTTGGATCCACATCACACACCCCATGCCTAGCCACCTCCCAAAAGCCCCACCTGTGACTGCATGAGGATTTAGAGGGGGATCATCTAGATACAAACCATAACAGTTGGTCTGATAATACTTTTTTAACTCACAATTAGGATTCATATTTTATACTTGTAAAATGGTAGTTTTGTGGACTCGTACTTGAAAGTAACTTTCTAGTACATATTCTTTGAAAAGCTGTTATGTTGAGTGAATTTACTTTTTTCAGTGTCATACAATGTAATGGGGCTGCTAGTAATTATCATTTCAGTCATCACTAATGACATTGACTAAAGTGATGCATTCCATTTCTACAATTAAAATAATTGGATATCTGTGTCAACTTGGTGTTTAAAATCTAGATTATTTGGATTTTTTCCAAATAAGGACAGATTAATGGTGGAGAATTATATTTCTGACTTAATATCTGATTCCCTCCAAATTCCTCCACCCCACCCCACAAATGCAGCTAAACAAGGAGAGAAAAATGCCTAAATGCTTAAAAGATCAAAGGCAGCATGACTCCCAGCACACAACTCACAGTTAAATACTATACCAAACTGAAAATGTATCTCATGCATTCTTCTTTAGCACAAAAGTTAGCTTACTCTTTGCAAGAACTTTAGAGAAAAGAATTTATTTCAGAACAAAAGAAGAAATTAATTTTCTTTGAAATGTGTTTATAATGGTAATAAGTTAACAGGAAAAGAGAGAGAGGTTTTATAGCTTGCAAACAAACACTGTCAGGTCCACAAAGCATTTATTGATCTTTGTATCAAGTGGAAACAATAAATCTGTCTCCCAGCATGCACACCAGAAACTCATATCTGCCTGAAGCTTTAAATGGACTTAGCAATAGTCTGCAGCTGAGATGCACTCTTTTCTTTAGTTTCTGTTTTATTACAATGCAATCTCATCATTATCACTCCCAACAATAAATTTCTTTGGAAGCAGATTCTTTTGTTAAAGAAGTAAAAGATATTTTCATCATGTGGGGTAAATTTTAAAAAGACAATGAAAGCAATTATGCCTATTTTACCTCTCTACTAATTTTTGTATTCAGAAATCAATGACAGTCATTTCTTTCCTACAGTATATAATCAATCGTTATAAAGATATAGAAACATAGACATTGACTTAAAAATAGATATTTCAAACGTGTTATTAAAATAAACTCAACTTTGTATGTGTAAATACTATGATAAAAACAAAATCTGTAAGAATCTGTATTCCTTCCTTTCTTGAAAACAGCGTCCTTACACTATAAAAAATTTTGTTAATAAAACATTCAAAAATAAAATCATGCATAAATTACACCAGTCATAAAGAAAAAAAATAAAATTGGAAGAGAAGCTGGCCAACCCAGAGTTCTCAGACATTGAGTTTGGTCAGTGAGCATCAAATGAGATACTCTTTGCTTTTGTTGCCATCAGCAGAATCCTACCAAATGAAAATGGCAGGCCTCTTGCTAGAGCAGTGACAGGTGCTCCTTAAATCTGCTGTGGGGTAATATGTATGTCTCTTTCAAAAGTTCTTGCTTTCCCTTGGGAAGACATCATATGAGAAAGAGTTTGGAATAAAGATAAAATCTTTCTGAATTTCCGTCATGGAATGTTTGCAACAAAAATCACAAGAAAAATGTGGGGTCGGGGGAGGTACAAGTATTTTGATATTTGATAATAAGACTTATCAAAGTCCTGGCAAAGTACAGGTCAATAGTAAATATTTGTTTACAAAATACTGAATTTTTTAAAAAATATTCTTAGCTCATATACAGTATTTACTCTTTCCTCTTGGCACAGAATATAAACTAGTGGCATCGCAGATGTTAAGAGTATGTAAGGAAAATACAACACTTTTTATATATATTCTATAGATAACCAGAGTGATTTTCTTGCTCCTTAGATCTTGAGTTCTTGCTCATAACACAGTAAAGTCAAGCATACGTAGCAAGCTTATAGTAACTATTTGATGAAGACATAAAATTAATAATACATAATCTTATTACATTTATATATTCTGGCTACGTAGTATATAATTATTACTGACTCTTCCAAGTGAACTTGTATTTATTATCTTATTTGGTTTTTACAACATTTGAGTAGCACTTTTAAAATACACTTACATCACTCTATATTCATTTAAAATCATTTATTGATCAACAGCATGTTGTCCCATTAATTATGAAATTTGGTATTAGAGTAGACAAAAATCTCTCAGTAAAATTAAGTAAAGTTCACCTAGAAAAGAACAGAGGGCCCAGAAGATAAATTTGATTGTTCATATCCTGTTTTGCCTTCTTTTTGTCTTCTACAGTACCATTTAAATGTATAAAATTTATTCATTGTAACAACAAAATAAAATCCTACTCTCAGCTCCAGATACTTCAGAAGTTCTTTCCATAGTTACCTTTCCACCAGTATCAAAAAAGTGTCCAAAAGAACTCTAAGAGTGAACAAAGTCATGTCAGACATGGAAAAGGTAGGAATAGCACATGTGTCCGAAACAATGAACAGTGATTGAAAATGTATCTAAACAGAATGAGTTCCACTCTGCCTCAGAGAGAGGTAAACGTGAGGCAACTGTAGGCAAATGGATGCAACATGAGACCACAATGTTATGTGAAATAAGTCTGACACATAAGCTTAAATATCACATTGGGATTTTTTAGTATGACAAACTCAAATTTTGTTAAAACTAAAATTTTAACAAATTAGGTGTTAATGAAACCAAAATCCTGCAGCACTCTTTTTACTATTCTTGGGAAGAGAGAAGCTGGGCTATAAGAGTCTTGAAGGACGCCTCAGTTGACCCCACATGGAGTTCTGGCTTCAGAACTACCTGAATTAGTTAGAAGAGGGCCAAGGCTCCTAGTGCATGTTGATTACTCACAGAAATGAGGCATGGCCCTGGGCAAGGCAGCGTCTTCAACTCACACATGCAAGAGACTGACCGCTGAGCATTCCTCTCAGCAGTACTCCTAGCATCTAGGGAATAAGTCCTTCACCCCTGAAAGGGCACATAAACAGCACGTCACAATCCACCTCATTCACTGAGTCTTAAAATATGCAACACAGAGAAAAGATTATGGAGATGCAGGTTAGATCAAGATTCTAATTTTAATCTCCATTTCTATTACTGTGATCACAGGCAAGTTATTCAATTTCTCTGAATCTAAATTTTCTTAAAATAAGTTTGAAAGGTCAATGATACATATTACAAAAACAATAAATGCTAGGTCCCCAGAAGTTGCCTAATACATGTTAGTTCTCTTTCTCCTATCCCATGTGTTTTGTTTGTTTTTGCTTTTGTTTTTTGTTTTATTTTAATATGCCCTTTCATTTCCATGTTGTAAAACTTGGTGTTAGGTCATCTCCATGTCCTAAGATGTTTCTATGTCCTATGTTTCAAAATAACACGATACATCAATAGTGATGAATTGAGAACTCACCTCTAGCTAGGACCACTCAAGGGGATACAAAAATCACAAGGCACAGCCCGGACAAGGTCCCTGCCCTTGTAGAACTTCTATTACATGGAAAGACGATGATATTTGATCAGTAAACAGGTTAACTGAAGGATTACTTCTTCTGGTGAGTACTATACTAGAAACATGACGTGAGAGAAAACGGTCGGTAGGGAAAGACTGTGATGTGATGAGGTGATCCTGAACTTAGGTGATAGACTCATTTGTGGGTGTGGAGCATTATGACAGCGGAGAAGAGGACAAAAGTCCTAAGGTGAGACAATGCTTGCTCGTCATATCCAAGGAGGACAGTACATACCCATGAGTACGGATTAGGGCTCCATGAGATGAGGTCAGAGACACAGGCTCATTGCATCTTGTACGTAGGCCACAGGAAGGCGTCGCTCCCACACAACTGTTATTTTTAAGGGAATAAAATGTGGTCATCACTTACCACATGGTAAGGACTCAATAAATCAAAGCTGGGCCGGGGTTTAGCTCAGAGGCCCAAGCACCTGCTTGGTAAGCGCAAGGTCATGAGTTCAATCCCCGGTACCAAATAAATAAATAAAAATAAATAAATCGAAGCCTTTCATGAATATCATCACCCTGATTAAAGTTTCGATCAGTCTTTTTGAACACAGGTTGTTCCGTTACCACATCTTACCAGAAGAGGGAAGGGCAGGACAAGGTGAAGAGCAGCCACACAGAGAGGGGCAGAGGCGAGTGTTGAGGGCATTGTCATTTTAAAATGCATTTTAAATTTTTAAATCCAAACAACTGTAAGAAATTTATGTATGAGTGTCCCATTCCAATGCAGTGTTTAAGGGATGCTGAGTGTACATTTAACGAATTAGTAAAAGTGCTCATTTGCTAAGAAAATGCTAAATAAATAAATGTGAAAGGTAACTGAATAAAAAAGAAATCATAAAAGTCACATTTTCTGGGATGGAACTTCATTTGGAAACATAATAGAACTACAGAATAATTCTGAATGTCACATACCCAATAATGATGAAAATATTTTCCATTAAAAGCATGAGAGCACCAAAAAAGAGCTCTAAAGGAAGGTAATATCTTGGTATTTTGACAAAGATTGTAGCCAGGGGTAACTGCAGGTATCAGGAAATATGATTACCGCTGTGTATATAAATAAGACAATTGAAAGTCAGGAAAAGGCATAAAAATTTATAGGTCAATTGCTGTGTTCAAAATACTGTATCTTTAATCTTCATAAGCCTGTAAAATCATGACCCTCATTTGACAAAAAAAAAAGAAAAAAGAAAAACCCTGAGCCTTACGAAAGTAAATTTATCCAAATATACACAAGATAACAAGAAGTTTGCTTGGCTCCAAATATTCTCTTTGCCCAAAAAGGCAGTGAGCAAAGAATTCTCAGTGAATGTTTTTGTCCCCAAGAAAGCAGGGAAGCGGAACTATGAAGTCATTAATAAAAGTACACGTATATTCAGTTCACTATTCACATTTTATTACCTGATTGGAAGATTAATAGCCTTCTATCTGAATTCAGAAGTGGAAGGTGGAGGCAGAGAAAATATTTCCTCAAAGTTAAATTAGAAGGAAGATAAGAATGCAGCCTTTATTGAGCTCTAATACCCACCTCTCACTCGTCCTGTGCTCACACATAAACAGGCTGCAGGCCAGTTTTGTTTTGTTTTGCTTTGTTTTGTTTTTTGAGAAAAACAAGGAAAGCCCATTAACCAAATCATATATAAAACCATAAAAGCTAAAATACTTTTTGTTAAAAAGCTCCACCATTACCTCTTTCTTTGCCTCCCTGGTGGCACATGAGAAACTGAACTTGCACATTAAATCTTTTGAAACACAACAACAGTTTACATCCTCCAATGTTTCCATGTAGAGGAAAACTGCCGTCCCGGAACACACGGCCTACAACACCCCGTGTACCAGGATCCACACATCAGGTTACATTAGTAACCTGGAGGCACTGAAACTCAGGCAAGCCTCTGGTATTACCAAAGACAGGTTAATTAAATGAAAATTGTTAACTCAGCATATTATATTGACTTTCATCTGCTCAAGTTAATACTACCAATGTGATAGTGCATTTAGAATGTTTGGTTCACCACACCGGATTTCTACCTTTTCAGCTAAGAAAGTACCTTCCACACTCTCCAATAAGGTAGGAAATATTTTGGTAGCTACCCATTACTCTAAATGTCATATCTTGTACTCAAGAAGCGATGTGCTGAATCTAAGCCAAGGACTCTGTTGTAACAACTAGAAAACATAAATAATGCATTGAATTATGTAGCTGAATGCTTTATATTTTTCAGGGATTGGTTATAACTTTGAACAAATGAAACAGCTAGTTTCAACATGAATTTATTAATCAGAATACCTGATTCTGCTTGGGATAGAGGAAAAACTAATCTCTTAGCTGTCCAAAGAGAACAAATACTGAAAGAGTAAGACCCAGTTATATAATAAATAATGTTAACATCAGATAGACATCCTAATAGGAAAGCTAGAAATGCCTTTAAATTATTAGTTTGCCCCATTTGACAGTTACTCTCATTATTTCCCAAGACATAACCTTCCACTCCTATAGAATCCCTCAAATACCTCAAACTCAATCTGACAAACAGGCCTTTTAGTATGCAATCAATACCTTTACAGCTCTGTACATCTCCATGTTATTTTCATTCACTGTTTGGCCCACAAATTGATTATCTCCAAGTTCAACTAAGTAATTTCTAACCACCATTTTTCCTAAGTATTGTATCTCTCCAGTGCTACTATAATGTCCATTGATGATTACTATAGATGTAGGAATAGATGTAGGAATGTGCTGGTTTGGTGATGTACTTTTAGTAGAATATCTTTCCTTTAACATAGAACTTATTGCATACTGAAACAATAACAAAAAAAGAGATATATCATCTCTAGAATTTATAGAGGTGTACACATGTATATTATTAAGACATAGTATGCAACCAGGCATGGTGGTATGTGACTGTGATTACAGTTTCTTAAGCGGTTTGGGTAGGAGATCACAATTTCAAGGCCAGCCTGAGCAACTTAGTGACTGTCTCAAAAGGAAAAATAAAAGTGCTGGCATTTAGCTCACTGCTGATTCCTGGGTTTAATCCTGAATATTGAGATACTCTCCAGGGACAGGAGGATACAAACCCTTTTAAGGGGCAACAAGATACACCCCAAACAGTTTATCTGCAAGCATTTTAATAGGATCACAGTAGCCAGTTAAAAACAATTTGCATAAAATCTACAATTTATTGTGAAGTTCCACCAAAACACCAGGTATGGAAGTGTTTTTGAAACTGTTGCCACATTTTAGAAAAAAACATATATAAATATATCTATTCTTGTGTCTAAGAAGAAGCTACCAAAAGCATCTAAATAAAATAATCAACTAAAATATGTCAGCACCAAAACACTGTTATCTATAAGGCAGTGCCAGGTATACCACAAACTACTAGGGATTTATTCAGTAGTAGAGATTTATTCAGTAAATATTTGTTAGTAAAACTCTAACAAATATTTATTGAGAGTCTTTATAATGCAGACTGTTAGACATGGGCATACACCAACAAGTGAGACATGAATTCTTAAGGAGCCAGAATAAAGCAAAGTCACTGTATAATACAGTAAATCCTATATTAGAGATGTAATAACTTAGTATTCTGTGGGGAAAAAAAGTAGGGATAGAAAACGGGGTGTGTGTGTGTGTGTGTGTGTGTATGTGTGTGTGTCTGATAAAAACAGAAAAACTATTCTCTTCCAAAACTAAACTGGAGGGTTCATGCATGAGTGAGCACAAGGGTAATGCAACAAGGAGTGGAGGCTTTTCTCTCAGAACATTTTTAGTTCTCCCACTTGCCACAGTAGACTCACATAACAAACACAGGCAGTGGATGGAAAAGTCAAATGGACTAGAAGCACTTGCAATTAAGGTAAAATCAGGACTTTGACACAGATACCCTCTTTTCACGATAGCTTCGTTCTACAGTTACCTAAATTCCAATTCTTAGGGAGCTTGGGACATAGGTCAGCATGCAGCACCTGCTAAACGTGAGGTTCTGAGTTCAATTCTTGGTACTCCAAAAACAAAAGATTGAAAAAATAAAATTAAAATTTTCTAAATATTAGATTACCATTTATTTGGAGTTCAACTGGACTCCTCCCCAACTTGCCAATAAAGGACAGAAAAATTAACCAAGGTTGTAAAGAGTAAAACTCATTACATTTTTGTGATATTTTGATATGATTTGAGAGGTGGCCTTATGCAAACTGGTAAATGAACCATCCATTATTTTCTCTCCAAAAAAAATTCTGAATTCAGATCTGTTTTTCTCTCCCTTTATCTTTTTAAATGTTTCATTGGTATAGAAATAAATCCTTCCTCCAAAGAGAGGCAGTCGATGGGGCATTTCAGAACTCTTAGACATATTTCCTAATTTCATTCTGAAAAAAGCTGATGGCCACATCAAATTGATTGTGACAACAACCTTTCATGTCCCTTATCCTCTACAATCCCCAGCTCTTCTGAGTGTCTGTTCCTTCATCTAGAGAAAAGGAGCCATAAGACACATATGGGAACAATGGCATCTATGCACTGAATAGACACATATATGGAGGAAACTTTGCCAGGAAAAATGGGAAGGAGCTCAAAAATAATTAAAGTAACTAATGCTGAAACCTCAAATGCCTTCTTCCATACAACCAACAAGATTATTTTAACAACAAAGGATACAGCCATAGAATATGGTAATAAAGGCACCAACTGACCACTGTTATCCCTGTCCTCATACCAATGAATTCCTGGATATAATCACTACCAGTGTTATCATTTCTAAACATCAGTCCATATTGCTCAACAAGCATAGGCCAGTAGTCTTCACAGCATGGAATTTGGTCACCTTTGGAAATAATTTTAGAGTCCCTAACAATCACCTGCAACTCTGTTCAAATCGTGGGGTACTACCATCTTTCTGATATAATCAACCAGACTGAGGACGAGGTCCAGGAATCTTTATCTTAACAGTTTTCTTCAGTTATGCCTTAAGTTCATGAAGTTTGATATCCACTGACTAAAATAAAGCCTGTTTAGGAAGTGATTTGTCACTATTCTAGTCATAAAAATATTCACTCTTTCTCAATTCCCAATGACAATCCCAACAAATCTCTAGCCTTCAAAGATATTTTTAGCTCCTGTAGTTCCTAAATCACTCTAGGACTGGAATTTTCAATTTTACGAGGTGCTCTGAGCTTAAAGTACATCATTCTAGATCTTCAGATCTTGTCCTGCTAGTGGTCTTTTAAGACTAAGATGATGTCATTTCCATCTCCTAACAATGCATTTTTGGCAACAGTAGCCCACTAGCTGACAAACATTTCTCTCTCCTTTGACAGATAATTTTGTGGAAACTAAGCAATCCAGACTGCAGGAGACTTGTACATTTACCTATGGTCTTAAAATATAGATGGGCCACTTGAAGAGTCCTGGAAGGATGGCGTTCTTTTTAAATGCAAGGCCATCCTTAAGTTATGCTTTAGGTAGCAGGTGTAAGCAAAATTTCAACAGCTCTACACACCTGAGTATGTCTGTCTCACAGAATGAATATAAAATATAAATATTTTGTTTGACAGAATCAAATATAGAACAAAAAATTTAAACCCAAAAGAAACATAAACATAATTGGAAATTTTTCCATGTAATTACCAGCTCCTATATCAAACTAACACCTGCATAGAAAACCCAGCCAGTAGATAGCTCTTGGCAAATGTCTTCCCTGTCAGTTCCACTAATTTTTTAGCTGTGTGTGAAATCCCAAAAGAGAAAATTACACCTTCTTGATAACTGATGATGAGCAACATATTTGTCCAGAGATAATGTATTTATTTTATTACACTGAATAAAATAAGTATTACTTTTCCTTTTACATTTAACTTTCTATGAAAGAGGCAACAAAACGTTAACAATGGTGAACAGAGTTACAATGATAGGAGGGGATTAGTACACAATAACATCTAAGTATTCTCCCCATGTACTTAGGAATCCTTGAAAGCAGACAAACTATACACTAAACATGAACAGGTCATCACAACTACTTAATCACTGATGTCCTATCTCACTGTCAAACTTGATCTTTAAAGTGAAGGTCTTACATGGTAATTGAGCTGGTAGTCAAGAGTCTACACACATGCCAAGCATATATCCCATTAGCTGGGTATTTGTTACATCTCACAGCTGAGCTGAAAGCAAAAGGGGAAGAATGCCTGAAAGTTTCAAACCAGTAGTTTCTTTTTCATCTTTTCTAATCTAAAGTCAGTTAGGAGGCAACAAAATTCCATCACTTGTAACTGCCCTTGTTTTTATACAGCATTAGGTAACCTGATGGAAACCTTTCAGTGTGAATGATTACACATGCCTGTGTGTATGTGGGAGTCATCGCCAGGAGTCACAAAAGGACTGTGGTTTTAATGTTTCAGTGGATTGGCTGGCTATGCCAACAAAATAAGATGTTTCTTATCTTTATGGTTTAGTGACTTAACATCTGTTAACCCATTCTACAAACATTTCTAACAAAATTACAAGTAAATGAATTAATGACAAAAAAGGAAAAAAATAGAAACTCTAGGAGGCACTCAAGTTTTGTTGGAATTAATGGATCGTACCCTGAAACTATTAATTATTGAATTCAGGGAGTTTTACAAAGAGTATTGCTCCTGTTTTATAACAAAACTACAAGGTAGTTATTAATCCTACTTCACAAAAGAAGAAACTAAGGCTCACAGAAGGTAGGAAATGGCTTTCCCAGAATCTCACTCCTAGCTCAGCAGGGGATTGGTCAAATTCTGATATATTATTTTGCAATGATGAGAAATAAAGCATAGAGAGACAGCCACCGAATTCAGAGTTCAAATTATGCCATCTAATGCCAGTGACATTTAACTATTGGCATACATTTTATCTAATTTTATAATCCTTTTAAGTCTGCTTCTCACAACTTTTTAGCCACTTTGAGCCCAATTTAAAAAACTTATGTTCATCATCAAAAACCCTATCTTGCAGATAAATCACATATACTTTTCATTAAGAGTTTACACAAGTTGGACAGCTATTTTTATTTAATTTCAGGAGAGACAAAAAGCATAATTTTTATGTCTTTATCTTTTCATAAACATATATTAACATAATTTCCTTTTCAAAAATACTTTTTCTTTTCACTTGAATTCCAGCTCTCTAGGATAATTCCCTGCATCAGCAGCTTTGTTCCCCTTATTTCCCATCCTTCCAATTTCGTTACTTTTTTTCATGCCATTTCCTTCTTGGAAGATTCTGAAGTTATCAAAGCCACCTGCAAAGTAACTAGCAGTTCTCTGACAAAAATCTGAGGGAAGCCTTGATTTCCTAAGGTTCTGAAGCCCTGTATCACTTATACTGGTTTATTTTGATTGGTTTTATTTTCCTTTGTTTTACCCTCTTTAAAATAAAAACTAAACTAAACTAAAATAAAATAGGGAAGCCTTGCCAGAGAGATGGTCTGCTAGCGCATCTTCACTGACAGGCTGACATCAGCAAACCCAAAACTGATGTGAAAGTGTCGAGGCAACTAAGCACTTCTGGTTCATACAAATAATGCCCAAATACATGACTCACTAAATTCACCTTCGATGTAAAATATAAAACTTTGATGTCCTCACTTTTAAAAATGCTTTAAATCTAATATATATATACTAGTTTTCTTTCACGTGCATTGTCACAGTTTAGTCAAGTCCTGATATTGCAATGTGTCTTGTAGAGCTTCAGAATAGGGAGAAACCCTCAGAATAACACTTTAGAGAGGAGAAGGATCCCAGAAAGTTAAAGCAGCTTGCTCAGAGATATACATACAAGCATTTGGTTGTTCAAAAGACAAAATAAGGATCAGGTCTCCTGAATTATGTAATTTTATCAATTTCATCAACTTGATTTACTTTTGCTATTTAAATAATGTGAAGTATTATAAACTTTACATCCAATATCAATGTGTCTAAAAATGACTATGCAAATGTCAAAAACCTGAATTTGACTATTCCCTGGGTCAAATAACTAGTTAATTACTTGACAATGTCCTAGTATTAATTAAATTCATTTCCTCTTTCCTCATTGCAATCATTCTGAATAAAAATCAAATCTCAAGTGATTAAAACGTGTCAATATCCGATCACTAAGTGAACAGGCACTCCCAGAGCAAGTACAGTTCATACTGAAGCACAAACGCTATCATAATGGAATGTAGGAAAGCAGGCAACACTAAACACCATCTAAACTGCCATCTAAAAATGCCCTGGGGGCCAAGGATATAGCTCAACCCACAAGTGCCTGCCTGGCAAGTGCAAGGTCCTGAGTTAAACGGTACCAAAAAATAACATAACATAAAAGAAAGCAAAGTCCTAGAATTGGCCATTCTATGTGGTTAAAAACATAAAACATAACAAAAAGCTACTCAGACAACAGTAAACAGCCTGAACATATCCTATCGCCCCAAGTGTTTTTAGGGAAGCTTAGGATTCTGAAATTGTAGGAGAATGAAATCTACTTAAACTTCACAAGGCAATCTCCTGCTTGCTAGAAAAAAAAAAAAAGGAAAAGAAAACATAGGCAGAGACACACAGAAGTAAGTCACAGCTCTGAATACACCAGCCTGTGATGTGAATAACCAGTGAGAATTTTTTCTATACATGCTGTGTGAGGTTGAAAATGTTTATTTATACTGTATGTGCCCTAACAGACATCTTTAAAAGTAGAAAATAGTTATAGCATAAAAAATACAGAGAGATGTGGCATAGCTTGATCACCACATTTTCAAACTCTTTCTTTTTAAAAACTATTATCTGGGTACATGCTTGTCATGTCAGAGACATTCAATTTTTACTATAGAGGTAACAGAGACTATTTCCTCCCTCTTAATCTGGCAGTAAATATTTACAGTTTACTTTAGTGATTCCTCAAGCAAGTTGTTGAAAGTAGCTGGTTAAATTAACATTATCAAAGGCATTGCCAATACTTTCTAAAAATTTGTAAATTTTGATTCTTAGACAAGAGAAAAACAGTTATGAAGACAATTCCACCAAAACTAATCATTACTTTCAGTAAAATCACTGCATTAAACACAAACCTGTTGTAGTGAAGAATTAACGTACTGCACCAATGTTGCTGCAGATGCAGAGTTACTGAATTCCTCTCCTAAGGGTTATGTTCAGCAATTTGTAACACTGAATAGTACCTGAGATTGTGCTGCCTGGGAAATATTTCCGGAAAAGAGTAGCTAACAGCAGCCAACCCATTGTGAGTTTTCCTTCTGGATTATCAAGTTAGTAAGTGACAGAAGGCATGTTAAAGAGTAAAATACATAAGAGGACGAATGAAGAGCAGTGTCACTGCTAAAAGAATAAGTACCACTGGGGTACTTGTAGGATTGCCTGATACCAGAACCTGGGGTCTCACCGTCCCACTCCTCATGTCGTTCCTCCCACCCTTTGCAAGGTACATTCAATAGAGAAATTGAAGGACGATCAAACAAGACCAGCGTTCAGATTCACTGTGAAAACTTTGAAGGAATTAATGTCTCCGGGGTGAATAGGGGGAATTAGACTCTGTTTCCACGATCTGAGCGAGGATAAGAAGTGGACGGAAATTTCATTCTGAACGTGGATTCCTTGAAAA
>PVJX010010352.1:5504-57493 GCA_004027295.1 Dolichotis patagonum | reverse complement strand
TGTTATCCTGTTTTGTTTGACTATATCATACGTGATGATATGAACAGCTGTTTTGAAGAAAACATTATGACAGCTATTGCCGATTTAATATTATCCTTCTTAGAAGTCCTACCATGCTTTTTTTTTGTTCTATTACCATTGGTTCTATCTACCACATTGTGTCTCATTGGAATTTGAATATGTGTGATAGTTCAAACAAATTTTTTTCTTTTTTATCAAAAATGAGATATTATAATACCCATCGATCAATTTCTGTTATTCGGTTCAGAAAGCCCTGTAATTCTTTCACTCTATGCATGGCTTTATACTATTGTGTTATGTTTGATATTCTTGTAATTGAAACTATGCTCAACTATAGCAGAATAAGAGATATGGCGTTAGATACTGTTGATGTCCAGTTGACTTAATGTAAAGTACTGTGTTGCCTATGTTGTCCTCTTCTGATCTGCTCTGTACTGCCCCCTTTTGTTTTATTCTCTTTTAAATAAAATAAATAAATAAATAAATAAATAAATAAACAAAGTACTGTGTACACAAGTCATGGACTCTCACGTGCTAGGCAAACACTTCACCACTGAGCTGCATTCCCAGCCCTACTGATGTGAAATTTAAAAGTGAAATTATTTTGTAGTAGAACATATTGAATTGTACTTGTATTGTGGAGAGTTACTGAAATTATTACCATGGGCAAGAGAGAGAAAAAAGCTTCCTATAATGTACTATTTCCTGAAATTGCTGAAGTGTGAAATTATCACAAATATAGCAGAATAGTGTGACCCTTACTTATTATCCTATAGTTCTGTAGATCAGAAATCTGTGTATGATGTAACTTCCTGGTTCTCTGCTCTGGATTCCACAAAGAAGAGATGGAGGTGTCAACAGGACTGAGTGGCTTTTTAAGAGACTTGGAGAATGGATCCACTTCCAAGCACTTTAGGTCTTTAGAAGAATTCAATTCCATGCAGTTACAAGAATAAATCCCATTTCCCGGCTGACATCCTTCTCTTGTTCTAACAGCAGTCCTCGTCTCCTGGCCCCTTCTTCCAAGGGAGGAATCTTGGTTGAATCATTAAGATTTAAAAACAAATCAGGTTCAATTTATCCTGTACTTTCCATGCATTACCTGTCTTTCCACCTTCCTCTTCTGCTTTTAAGGCTCCCAGGATCACACTGGATCCATCTGAGGAAATTCATTGGCCAATTAGTCCCATCAGACCTTCACAGAAGGGTTAGGGTTTGACTGAATAATCTATATGGAAGTGGTTGGATGGGAATATTCATATGCCAATGAACAGTAAAATTTTATTTAAATGGATTAATGTCACCATATATAAAAGACCTTAATATAACCTATTTAAAAGTAAAAATGAAATCTAGAAAACATAGAGAATTGGAGGATGGAAAAAATGCATAAAATATGCTTAGAAAAAATAAAAGGCCACACTGAGGTAATGAACTCAATAAAGTGCAGTGAATTATATATATAATTATGTATATAATACTGTATATATTCAATTCAGTGATTAAAATATTAAGTTAGTTATTCTTGATACCCATTCTCAGACAAGTTTTATTGAAGTGATTTGAAGAGAAAGCAAAAGAAGCAGCAGAATGATCAAACTATAGAAAACTGCATGTCACATCTTTCTAGAGTAACTTCTGCCCTATAAACTTATGCCAACAAAGAATTAATTCAAAATGACTACATAAATAGTATATACAATATATAGGTTAGTGGAAGAAACAAGTTTTTCAAAGGATAAGAATGGCATCTAAAGTAGTGCTACTCAATACAAATATAGAATAAGCCACATAAGTAATTTAAAACTCTTTCATAACCACTTAGTAAAGAAAGTAAAGAAAATAGTCAAAATTAATGTCATTGATAGATTTAAGTGACATATCCAAAATATAATTGCATCATGTATTTAGTATAAAATGAAGCCACTTTATATTTTTATTTTAAAAAATGTTTCTTGGCAATGTTATTTCCTTTAAAAATGTAACTATGATTGATAGTTTTACTGCTTGACTTGGAGTGTATTTTTGAGTGAGATGATTATTTAACTTAATCTTTGAGTAAAGCAGTTTGCTCTCCCAATAGGAGTGAGACTGATCCACTCAGTTGAGGGCCTAAATAGAACAAATGATCTGACCTCCCCAGGTGAGAAGGAATTCTACAGAAGACTGTACTTAGACTTCACTGGTACTGCTGGTTTTCCTGGACCTGCAGGCTACCAGCTTTCAGACTAGAACTACCAAGCTTCTCTGTATCTCCAGCCTGCTGCCTGAGTCGATAAACCTTGAAGGTAAATGCTTTTAACCTCTCTCTCTGTTTCTGTCTCTGTCTCTGTCTCTGTCTCTGTCTCTGTCTCTCTCTCTCTCTCTCTCTCTCTCTCTATCATATTCTGCTTCTCTGAAGAATCCTATCACAGTAACTTTATAATTTATACTTTAAACATATCTCAATTCAATTAAAAATTTGGTTCATAGTTATACCAAGCATATTTTAGGCTACTGATTAACATAATAGATTTACACTAAATGTTGGTAAACATTATAGAAAAGTAAATAGTAAATTGTGTAGGCTTTCTGGAGCACACAGCTTCAGTTGCCTTTAGTCCAGTGTTACAGTGCAGACGTAGATAGAGACATTGGTGGTGAGGCTCAGTAAATCTTTATTTACAGCTATATTTTTGCAAAACTTGCTCTAAAAGAATGGAGATAGCTTTCTAGCTCTATAATCTACAGATAGTTTTTGCATTTTCAACAAAGAAGTTATTTTTTCTTAAAATATCTTTCAACTGCTAAGGAAATTATTTCAGCTTTACCTCTTTTGTTTAAATATCAAGTAGGTCAAACACAAACACAAAGAAGTCTGCTTATATGTAGATAATTTCAAGTATTTAAAAATGTTAATATAGTTGTGAATATCATTTCTACTAAACTGATCTACTAATTTCATCAAAGCTCTCTGTGTTGAAATTCTATGTTAGAAAAATAGATTCTAGATAAACTTAACAAGGGATAGTTTGCTAAGAGTATTTGGTAAGACATATATATTCTTTTAAGATGAACAATGTTCATTAATAAAATTATTTAGATTATTTCAGTATACTTATTTCTTATTAAAAAAGTTTCCTATAAATATTTACACAACAGCACTTCTTTCTTATTATTTAGGTTCTATGAGCCAAAGCTTATGGCAGAAGATAGGGCTTCTTAAAGTCATAAGAGGCTCTTATTTAGGAGGCCAGGAGCAAGTAGATAAGAGTTAAAATGAATTCTGAAATCCACATAAAATCTGCAAGCTTTCATTTCCACATATTCTGGCTTACAGACAACTTTTGACATTAATTTGTGTACTCAGTAGAAATGTATACATATATATGGGCCCAGTTGATTTTGATGCTTTCAATGCCTCTATCAGAAGACTGAGGTTTGAAAATTACTGTCTCAATGTTGTAAATTGCACCTAACTTTGGAAACTTTGCCCAGGAATTGAACCAATGTCGACTGCCAAGGTGCTGGCTGAGATGAGTCGGAATGATTCTCTTATCCTGGGAGCCACTGTGAACTCCATGAACGCTGTGCCCTGGGAGTTTGCTGTGGGATGCCTTTCAGACATTGACCTTGACAAAATCAAGCAGTGTCTAGACATAACTGTCACCATGATTATTTTGTCTGAATGGATGGTTGGGTCAAGTAATTAACTAATTAATTAGACATTCAATCAATCTGTAAGTGATATAATTAATTAGCTTGATGCTTAAAATGTGAGAAATAGACACTTCTCAGGGTAAGGCATGTTCCTAAAATGTAGTTGCTGCCATCTAAGAGCTTTTTCTTCTTTTGTTTACTGCCTCCCTCCCTTCCTCCTTCCTCCCTCTTTTCCATATTCCCTTCTATCCTTCCTGTCTTCCCATCAACTTTCATTTATGTTCCACATAACATCTTTGGTCTTTGTGCAAAAGAGCCCACCTTTTAGATCAGTTATTTTATACTTAAGGCCTATGTCTTACATAAAAGAATTCTTGAGGTTGTTTATTTGTTTCCCTAGATCTGAGATAATTTTCAGTCTTTCATTTTCATGCTTTTTGCAATGTAAACATTTGACTTTTCTCTTAGTTTTCTTTCAGAAACTTAGGTGAAATCTTTGCTAACAATTCTTGTTTTCTTTTTTCCTCTCCCCAGCTTATTACTGATTACACAAACTGTGTCTTCTTAAAACCTTAATACTGTTTGTGGCGTACATAAGTCTCTGTGTATGCCACAAACAGTATAGCTGATAATTAGGAGTTGCTAATATATTAGGAGTTGCTAATATAACAAAAGTTATAGCTGATAATTAGGAGTTGCTAAACTATTGTTTTCCCTGAGTCAGTCATACTTGTTACTGACTATGACTTAAACATTATGTACTGAAGAGAGTACTTCATACCCTGTCTGCAACCCCAGGGGACACTCAAACAAGCTGAAGATAATATGTCAGTATTTCCAGGTTCCACAGCAAAAATACTATTTTTAGATGTTGTTATCCATCCTAGCCACCTTTACAAAACTTTCCTTTGATTAACTTCTTTTTGAAGAACTTTTCTGTGATAATGCTTTCTCCCATGTTTAAACAGATCGTATTTTCCATAGCAGAAACTATGATGTTTCACATCCCTTCAACGCAACTCTATAGTAATACAGACAAGGTGACAGTGTCTGCATGTGTGGACAGGCTCTACTTCAAGGTCTGTGTCTCAGGGCTTGGCTCTAGTGTGCAGAGAGGCAGTCAGCTACCAGGGCTGCTCAGAATGACTGGGATCTGACAATTCTGGGGATAACTGTCAACATGTAGGTATCGGATTTGGTGGATAAATGCCTCAACTATGTGTTCCTCATGGACAGATAATAAAACATGCTTCCACATACCTGAGAAACTCCCAGCGGGATGACTCCTAATTGCTCACAGTGGTGATGTGTACAGGAGAACAAGAGGCTCCCATTCAGCTGTAATTTCCCTTCTCACATTTCTCACTATACAGCTACGCACAGAGGGAGACTGCAATTTTCTGAGGCAAAATTGAAAACTACCAAATGATAGGCACTGTTTCATTAGAAAAAATATATTCATATGCTTTATTCATTGATTCTTCGCAACAGGTCAACATATTAATTCCTTTTACAGATAAAAATGTTGAGACTTGGGCTCAAAGACAATCAAAACACAAAACAAAATGAATTGTCAAAGAGTAAGCCAGTAAGAAAACAGTCCTTCTAATACCAAAGTCAGTAGAAGCTGCCAAGCACCATTTGACATATGCGGGAAAATTGAAAGTCCTAGAGGGCACTTTATTTTTATTACTATGACCACGGTTATGTTATTTTTGCATAAGAAAAAAAAATACTTCTCGAGTTCAAGGTAGTAATGACCGTGCAACCTCTCTTGTCCTCAATCCTAAAAGTAAGGTGCTAGGCAGAGGAGGGGTTTAATTTAGATCTGATTCTCTGTGGTCCTAGTATCAAACTTCGGTATTTGTTCAGCTGTCAGCAACTATTATCTCATGTGATTGCTGCTGTGTTCAAGACTTTTCCTCAGGCTGGGGGTTTAGCTCAGCAGCACAAGCACCTGCCTAGCAAGTGAGAGGTCATGAGTTCAATCTCCAGTATCCAAAAAAGGACGTTTCCTCAGTCTCTACCTGCTGCACCAGATCTGCTGTAACAGCTTTTCCTGGTCTTTGAAATTATCCTAAACACATTCCCTTCTCCCTGCTAGAACTTCTTATATTTCTGTTGGATTTAGCCCCTAGAACTTTGATAAATTAACTTCTGTTGCTTAAACTACCCATCTAAGGTAATATGCTACAGCCAATAAAATTAAGGTAACATTGGTCTTCACTTAATTCAGGGACAAGACAAGCTGCTTCCAGGTTTCCTGAATTATTACCATTTTAAACAAATTGGAATTGTAGGAGCGCGTGCACACACACACACACAAATTCAGTTATTTACAGGCCAAAGAGGGAAAACCTACAAGATGGAGGACAACCAGCTAGTTTTGAAAAAAAGAATTTTTTTTGTTCCAGGAGATCATTAAAGGACTATTTATTGCTTTACCCCTTACATGAAGGCAAAGGCTAGCAAAAAAAATAATTCCTAAGAACATGTGACAACTCATCTCCAAAATCTCTAACACTCATCATTCATCTCAGTGCAAGAGACCCCAGAGGTATGTCTGGAACTGGATTTAACATTTTTCACTGGAATGGATTTCAGGAAGACTTTTGAGGTTTTATGGAAACACTGGAATTACTTTCAAGGCTTGAGAGGGAGCAGACATTTTGTATGATTAGTAGGCAAATAAGAGAACTTATCCTGGAACTGTGTAGGAAGTGAATCTGCCCGATTTTAATAGAGTCTGCTCTGCAGAGTCTCCTGGGAGTTAGGTGATCTAGAGAGCTGTCTGGGAACAACTTGGAAGTAGCTCAGAGTGTGGGACAGAGACCAGGCAGAGAAACAGCCACTGAACAAAAAGGATTATGGGGGCTGGGGATTTAGCTCAGCGTCATAAGCACCTGCTTGCAAGTATGCAGTTGTGAGTTCGAACCCCGGTGTCAAAAAAAAAAGAAAAAAAAGAAAGAAAAGAAAAGGATTATGGACATAGGGATTCAGGCCAGAGGCACACATGAGGGTGGTCAAGGCAGGAAATGGGCAGGTTGCTCCTTAAAAGAGAGGACAATGAATCTGTGGCAGGGCAGGGCTGCTGGGTAAGCCTTGCCTTCTTTGCCATGTTGTCTTTTCTTCTGGGAGTCTCATTGTTACTGATGTTGTCTTAGGCATTTCCAGGAAAACTACAAACAACTGTGCTTTCCACAGCCCAAGAAGGATTAGCAGGGGGAAAGCTAGATGGATGGTGAAGAAAGTGATTAAACAAATGAAAGTCAAGACAAGTCAGCAAGCTGAGAAGCCTACACACACTAAAGCAGAGGCTCCATTCTGTGAAGTGAAGGATTGAAAGAGTAACCAACCACTCAGCAAACTAAAATTAACAACTACTGAATTCCAGATGCTTTATCAGACACTGGCTAACCTGGTAAGTTGTTCAGGTGATGATCTGCCCTCCAGAAATTCAATTTCAAAGAATGCCTGAGCAGTAAGGATTTAAAGATTATCTCTTTTAGAGGCAAAAACTGGAGGTTTAAGAATATGTTCTGTTTGTTTCTAACATCTGAATTTGCAGTTTAAAAACTTTTATCCCAGCTGCACATAGCCCAACTATTGTAGTTCTAAGTCTTTCCTGGGTTATCAGTTTTCTTCATGCTCTTCTAGCTCTGATGACATCTGAGTTCTCCTTTTACAGAAAGGGAAACAGAGGAAGAAATGCTAAGGGAGTTGCTTCATTCTTTTACTAAAAAGAACAGGAACTGGGTTGCTTACATATGGTCCAGCACATTTATATCAGGGCTGTTATTGTTCTGTGTAATCAAGTTCCAAATGATTCCCTCAGGTTATTCAGAGTGTCAGTGTCAGAATAGAATGTGACTAGTTTATTGTTCTAGTCCCTTGGCACCCTCTCAGGCTTTGTACTTCTTTTCTCCTTTTCTAGGTGAATAAGGCAATGAAACAATCTCAGACATGTTTCAGAGTGGGTGCTGCAGGCTTAGGCCAATGGGCAGCTCCGAAAATCAATTACCATTTCAGCTCCACTGAAGGAAGACAGCGGATGGTGTCAGATGCTCAGCCCACACCTTCTTCCTCACCTTGCACTAAAGTCCGTATCCTGGATACTTCTGCTTTGCGGATTCTCCCCTCCCCACCTGCTCTTCAGCCTTCATCTCTGGGAATAACTCTGATGTGAATCAGAGATTGCAGTTACTCTTCTTCCCCACACCATCACCTAGTAGTTGTTGGCACGTAATGATTTTCAGTTGCAACTGACGGGGACAAGAGTATTGTTTTAATTGCTATTGAATAACAGTAAATTAAACAGGGTACCAGGGAAGACAGGAGTTGATGGGAATGGGAATTGTACTTCTGTTCAGAGGCATAAATTTGGATGACTGCAGTTGTACTGTAACTCAGAAAAGTGAGAATTTATGATTTTCTTTATATACTGGGAAAACTTCTAGAGTAGATTGCATTTTCTTTCTAATAGTAGGTTTAGTTTGTTCTCTATAGAAAAATGACAAGGCAATAAAAGAGGTCCTTGCTTTATGACACCGGAATATTTTAGATAAGACTCAGTACTGAGCCTTAATTGATTTTACGCTGGTGCAAAACAACAACAGAGCAGAGAAGGGAAATGGAAAGATGGTGTTACAGCCCCCAGCCAAGTTATTCCGAGTTCAGGAACAAAAAGGGGAGAAAGCTAACATTTTATGTGTTAGAAAAATCAGTCCACTGAGTGTCTGTCCTGTGTCCATCCTTAGGCAACGTGCTTTGGGACACTAAATAAGAAATGCAATACAGCAGAAAAGCTTGGACCCAGATTGTGTTGTAACCATTTAAAGTTATATGCATAATTTTGTAGCTTGTTGTTATTCATTAGATATTAACTGCATAAGGAATTATGTAAATGTTTGAAAAAGGAAGAAAGCTTTAGAATCAAAGACTGGGTTTTGTGGTTCATCCATATTAAATGATTGTGACACAGAGAGAGTCAGTGTGAGTTGGCAGAATCTGGATGCTTCTTATACAAGATGGGTCCCAGAGGACCAGAAGAGATGAAGAGAAGCAGGAAGGAGGGTATGGCTCAGGAAATGACACTGGAGAGGTTGCAAAAATGGTAGGAACGTAGAGGAAATGTGCTTGACTAAACTTAAGTGTCTGTGTTGCAACAGATGGATGCAGATGCCATTCACTCAAAGACCTGGGAGCTTTCCAAAGGGCCTTGGTCTGACCTGCCAATGATGGAATGAATACCCTCTGCTGGCAATCAAAAATAAGTATTTAGTTGCTGGCTCAAACAGACAGCTAGCTGGGTGGAAACACTTCAAAGCATTGCAAAACTACCAGCCTCAAATATGTCTTTGACTTGCTTGGCAGTCACTCACTAGGAACAAAGCAAAACAGGAAGAAAGGACATGGACAAGGATGCTTCACTGGGTGGGGAAAAGTCCAAGGCCCTTAGATTCAAAAGAAGTGACTTTAAATTCTTTTAATCTGCAGTATGGCGATCACTCAGATTCCCAATCAAGATGGCAAGTTTATGTTACATTAGAGAATTAGAAAACATGTAAATAAAACACAGTGCTTGGCACTAGCAGACCCACAATAAATGGTAAAATTATTAATTTAAGGAAAAACGTCAGACATGGCAAAGGAAGTTTTCCAACTTGACACTTTTGGTGACCACTTTAGGGCTTCTAAGAGAGAACCTGAGGCTTCACTGAAAAATTATTAAATCTTTTCTTTTCTGTCCAGTATTTCTTAACCAATGTGGAATCATGTCAAGTCTTCCTTCCCAGGGCTATGAGACACTTCTGTTCTTTTTAACCTAGCACATCACTAGCTATGGAATAGTACTACAGTTTCTACTGCATGTTTTTCCACAATTGTTCAGTTATAAAATCATAAGGTGAATCAACAATGTCAGGAACCATCTCTATTGGGAAAAAATAAACTGCATTTCTGCAGGGGGTGCTGAGGACAAGATGCAAACTGAGAGCTCGCTGTCTAATGAGAAGGCCTTGCTGTCACAAAGATGACTAGAAGAAAGCAGAGTGGAGAAATGAGGACCAAGGTGTGCTGATGGGAAGACAGTGAATGTGCCATGCACTGTTCTCAGTGCTTTGCATATCAAGATTCTTCCTAAAATTCCATGAAGAAATTATTATTATGTCTCTCTTAGAGAAAAGGAAACTGAGTCACACAGTCAAGATCAAAGAATTGGCTCCAAGTTATGCAGCAGTAGGTACCAGTACTAGGACTTAATCTTGGAGTTTAGCTTTGCATTCCTTGCCTTAGCTAATGTGCTGTACTGTCTTTCCAAGAGAGGTTTCAGATTTGGAATCCCCAGATTTCTCAGTTATGTTCAGAGCTGGGATTCTGTCATTCTTACCGTCAAAGAATGCTGAGTACTTAGTAGTCAAATACCTAGTGGTTATGTGGGTCCAGCCTTTCCCAAGGTCCCAGTCATGGCCCTCAGCCGTGACTGTGGAGGACTTAGCCAAAATGCATATTCCCTCATTCACAGTTCTCCACATTTTAGTGCAAACATGTGTTTGGCTTTTATTTTTATTTCTCCTCTACAAAAATCTGCTCCTTCTTATATATCAGTGATACCTCTCTATACTATGTCTGACCTAATCAAGTACTTCCTATGAGGACATTGACGCCTCCCTCACGTATTCAATCATATTACTAGGAAAGAAATCTAGTCTTTATTAAACCCCTGTTTTCAATTCATTATTCATGTCTTCATTCAATAAATGTAGTAGTCTTAAGGACTCCTTGAACACAATTTATCATATCAAAGCAAATGAAATTAGGTGCTGGAGTCCTAGGACTTGGCCCTCACACACCCACACACACTTTTTTAACTTCTCTTGCAGGTTCTTTCTGCTTGCCAATGCCCCCTTAGTTAGGAGTCCCAAGGATTTAATCACTGGGCTTCACACTGAGATACATCTCCAGACCTCTTTATTTTTTTAAGATAGGGTCCCATACGACAGGGTTGCTAAATTGCCCCTGCTGGGTTTGACCTTGCTTCCTGCCTCAGCCATACAGGCGTGGACCACCACGCCCCGCTCCAGTGCTCCTCCTTAGCATTCAGGCAGATCAGTGGTGAAATTATGTATGTAAAAAACTTCCTTGTAACTCTCTTCTCTCCCTTTGAAAGCACACATTTCCTTCCTTCTTCCTGGCCTTGACAAGTCACCTCCCACCAATTCTGTGAAGACCAGAAATGTGGGGTGTCCTCTGTGTGTATGTGTGTATATGTGTGTGTAAAGGGGAATTGCATGTAGAAGGTTTAATTGTGGCATCTTTGTTTCCTGGCTACTGTCTCTCTGAATCTCTTTACCTTTAGCTGTGCACCTAGTTGTATGGGCTGTTCGGGGTAACCTGCAGTGCAAAGATGAGAGTAATTCATTAACCCAAAAGCAATATTTTTACCCCTGGTTGGAAAAGGTAGCATTTTCAAAATGAAAACTTCAGGGCTTACAGCCTTTTCTGAGAATAACCACAGACTTCCACTTGGTAGCATGGATTTCTTTCAAACTTTGCCCTGCCTCTAAGGTATAGAGGAGAAGAATAATCTGTCAACAGTGGACACTTGCATTGTTGTTCACCCTGTGTGTTTTAAATTGACCCCAAAACTAATGAGGAAAGCTAAATTTTCCTTGTATTGGTCTTGTTATACACCGGCAGGTTCTCAAGTATCATTGATAACCTCCCTCTTTTCTAGTGATCCCATCACCTAATTTTTCTAGTCAACCAGAAATTAAACGCAATCTCAAAAAAAAGATATAATGGTCAGAAGTCACCAGTAGGGTAACAACAACCACCACCACCACAGCAACAACTCTTGGAGCTGGCAACAGTGTTAAATTTTATTCCCTTAGGAGATCTTCATACTCTCCCTCTAAAGAAACACAGCTGTGATTTCAGATGATTGAGAGGATGACTAAGAGTTATACGCTAAAATAAGAATTTCATACAGAGCAGGACTAGACATTTTCTTAAGCACGGTTTCCCTCCCAGATGCAAGACTGTGGAAGGTCCCTCCCTGGCTTCCCTGGCTGTGAACAGCAAGGATGATTGCCTCTTCGGGACACTTGCGCACTTGCGTTGTTGAGCTCCTAATGGGGGCTCCTCTGAAGCTACCCTGCAGGGGCCCAGGAGGCTACAGAGGCTCCGTGCAATAGCAGCTCCATGTGCAGCTTTCCTTAAGAGCTGCTCAACTCCAACTGCGGAGTCTATAAAATGCTTGACAATTCTAGGAAAGAAACATGTGACCTTCAAAACAGAGTTTATTCTCTTCCTAAACATACCTAAACAAATAATTTCTCCAACAGTTTTCCTGTAACTCAATGCATGTATTTTTATGAATTTCTTGAAAAACCCTAATGGTACTTTGTTTTAAACATATACTACAAGGACAGGAATAAACTGTGTATCTGCAGCGTTTCAGCTCTATCTTCAGTCAGGAGTCTTGGTGAAGGAATGAGTATTTCCTTTTAATTGTAATGATTTCTGCTGAACTGGCCAGCTGCATTTTTCTCACTGCGAGCCACTGAATCAGTTTTTCTAGTGCCTTGGCTCCAGCACATAAGAAAAGTAATTGTGACTCTTTTCCGTTCACTGAGTGAGGAAATGCCCAGTTACCTTCTGGGGCTCCCATGTCCACGGCTGTTTTGGAGTTTTTGGCTCCAGGCTGCTCTCCAGCTTTCTGTCTAGTTACCTTACCCCACTCCCAGTTGCTTGATCAAATGAGGTTTCCAGGACACAAAACCAATCCCAAGGCATGGAGTTATGGGAAAAATAATGAGGCATATGGTTATTGCTTATTTCATAATGTGAAGGTCACACACAGTCCACTGGTCTCAGCTATTGCTTCTTTGACCCACATATCTTAGATACCTTTGCCTTTATATTACTTAATCTTACATTTGAAGTCTCAGTAATTAATAATAGGACATTTGCATTCTCCAGGGAAATAAGGGTATCATCAGTTGTAACCTGGAGATTATATATTAATTAATTGTGTGTTTCTTACTTGAAGAACCTTATGAAATTTCTTGGTCTTGCATTTATCTCACTCCTAATGAATTATACCCTACAATCGACTTCTGTGAAAGAACTTTGGAAAGAATAGAGTATGATTTCTGGACTGTTTTAAACACCAGTTTGCCAGGGATCCAACAATTATATGAAGTCATATTATTTAACCATGCAATTTCATCTATATTAATTCTACTGACCCCATTAGAAGTAGATAGAAAAGATGAAAATTTATTTGGAGAACTAGATGGCAAGAAACGTAATCCAATTGAGTTTCTGTGATTTCTACTATAGAAAGTTAATAATTGGGACAAATTTTTACTGACTTCTAGTGGGCATTACAAGCAAAGAGGTTACATTTTCGTAAGTAAAAATATCTTTGAAAGTGTCACTGTTATAATCATTATTCCTGATGTTTCACAAAGCACATTAAAATATAATATATAAGTGGGTTACTCTTAATTCCTACTTTTCCAGTATTAGGTAGTAATGGAATTGCTTCTTTGCAAACATCTGCAATCTGACCTATGTGTAAATAGGTTTATCTTATCTGTTCAATAGTAACCCTAGATAATTTTCAATGCTTGGGGGAGATTTCTTTTTCATATTAATTTTTTCACTAAGGTAAAAGGGATACATAAAAGGATGCATTCTGAAACTAAGTACCCTGAAGCTGTTTTAAAAGACTTTTAACATAACTCATTTTTAAAATCAGCTTCTTCAAAGAGCCAGGGACTTAAGGGTTCTCTTCTCAGCAAATTTTATGAGAGTCTATCTTTTTGCTCTTAGCATTTCTATGAAATATTTTCAACTGGTTTATCTTTTAGTATACTAGTCATTTCTTCAGCTGCATCTAATTTACTATTAAATGCTTTCATTTTGTTAATTATTACATTTTTTCAGTTATACACAAATTATTGTTTTTCAGTTTTCATTCCATTATTTTAAAATTTTTTATTAGCACATGTTTGCCACACATAATGATCACATTCATTGTGGGAAGTAGGTACATGTAAATAACACATGTTAATTTTTTAATTTCCTCTTTCTTTCTCCTCATTATTCCCTCCTATCATCTCTTGATTCCTATTACAAAAGATCTATCTCCATGTTTCCTTTGGTCTTTTCATTTTGCTTTTTAAATTATTTATATTTGGGCTTCTCAAATATGGGAATCCCATGTGTTATTTAAACTGGTTCCATTTATTTCACTTTAATACTCAAAGTACATTCATTTTCCCACAAAAGACTCAAATTTATCCTTATTTATATTGTTGTGTTTGTAAATTTTAGTTCTTACACCAAACTTCCCTTTTCAGTTCCCTAACTCTTTAAACAGAAGAAATAGAGAAGCAAAATTAATTCTTTAAATAAATCAATGTCAAGGTTCATGTCTAATATCTAATTCTAGGCCATCTCTAGTTTTGTCTCTATTTTTGTTTGTTTTATTCTTTTTTCCCCTTCTATTTTTGTTAATGTAGTTTGGTTGACTAGTACACATGAAAACTATAGTGCCTCAACATGATGTTGTTTTTTTCTGCAGAGATGATTGATCTCGTTTTCTAGAAGGCAACGAAGAAAAGGTTTACCTCAGTTTTATTAGGGTCTGACCTGACTTGTCACTGCTTTACAACATTTGCAAAACTCATTTTAATGCTAGTCCAGTGAAATTTCTCAAGGATAACCTTTTAGAAATATCAACTAAGAGCCTGCAAGGAGTATCTCTCCTAAGGGCCCTCAGATAATTTTCTCTTCTTTTGCTTTGGTCTCTCTAAGACTAGCATCAGTAAGAATGTGGTATGATATTCTATCATTTTTTTCAGGGTTTTATATCCTCTTGCTCTGCACAATTCTCCTATCAAATGCCTTGAGCCAACCCTGTGTCAATAGTCAATTTTTCTTCTGTCTGGCTGCCCCTCCATCTGGGGCCAGGACCCTTCCTATGGCCTGCTATGGCTACCTCAGATTCCTTTAAGTTCCTCTGCAAATGTTCACTCCTCATTCCTGTAAGCTTTCTTAAAACTTTGATGGCTTCTCCATATCTCAGTCATTTCTTTCTGCCTAGTGTTTCTGTCTCTTGGCTCAATCCAAGAGCAGATAAATGTCCATCAAGAACAGGCAAAGAGCAACACCCAGAAAGTTAGGCACATTTTGATGATAATTTCTTGTGTTCTTTTCTCTCAAATCCTGGCTACCTCAAAAACTTTCAGGGCCTTTGAATAGATTTCTTTTTAATATACCCTATGTATTTGACTATGATGCAATAATTGACCTGCTGCAACCTCTTCCACTACAGTTAGAACAGAAATATCTTCACACAATTCAGAAATGTGGTTTATAAAAGGAGTCCCAGATATAAAAGGACGTTTCCCAGATGTCCCATTATTTTGACCAAGTCTACAGCTTTCAATTATAAGCTAAAATGCTCTGTTCTTTCTAAATTATTTTGTGCACTTTTTAAAAATAATTTTAAAAGGGAATTTCTTTTGTACCGTCTCTCTTGGTCAAAGAATAACATGGTGTTTCCCCGTCTTTTTATTGTATACCTGTGGCTCTGAATAATAAATTAGAAGGGTATGTGTCTATCCAACTGTGTTTCCCAGAACTGCAGACTTTTCATAATGATTGTATGTCAAATTTCCTAGAGTCACAGTGAAATTTATTATTTGAATTTTCCTATATATGACACATTTCCTTAGCAGGATATCTCAGAATATTTTAAAATGTAACTTACCCTTTATACCTACAATTTCTCCATCCTCAGATTTAACCAACCATGGATTGGAAATATTTTTTAAAACATTCCATCTGTACTCAACATGAGTGGACTTTTCCCCTTATCATTATTCCCTAAATAGTAGATTTTTAACATCTATGTAGACATTGTTTACATTGCATTAGGTTATAGAAAGAACCTGGAGATAATTTACAATACATGAAAATACACATTGTTTTATTTTTCCAAAAGTTCCATGATTTAAGCAATCATGGATTTGGTCATCCATAAATGGACAAACCCTTTATAGATGCTGAGTGATGATTATACTATTTTGAATTTCAAAATATGCATATAAGATACAACATTTTTCAAACTTAGTGGCCAGAGAATCATTTTTCATGAGTCCTAAAGGTTAGGGATGAGGAAAAAGATTTAGGAAGCATATTCTTAATTACCATTTATGATATATATTTATGGACTAGGTTACCATTAAAAGTAGTCAGCACTGAAATATCTTTTAAATATATATGCTGATATTTTAAGTTGGCAAAACTTTTGAAGGAAGGAATATTTATTTGCCAGTAAGTGAATTTTTGCAGAATTATTGCTTCTTGATTGAGCAACATTTGTTAATGTACATTGATATTGCCTTCTAGGTGATAATTAGTGAAGAGCTGCTAGTTTCCTTTAGTTTACAATGTCTTTTGAATAACATAATAAGCCCTGTGAAATGAATGATGCATGTATTTTAAGTGTGAATAAATTGAGGCTTTAAAAAGTTAAGTAACTTTTCCAAGTTATGATATATTGAATAGGACCTAGAAAAAGAGGTGAAGTCAAATACAGGAAAATAATTTTTGAGTATGTTAACATTTTTTCTCTTAATATAAATTTATGTAATTTAAACCAACTATATTCAGTATCCTATGACTGAGAAAATTCCAGGAAGAAAAAGTGTGTATCTTGATGGTAATAGTACATAATAATATATTATAGATAACATTTTAACCTATGTATTTTATGTACATTACAGTGCTACAAGTACTTCCATGAGCATATTAATTCATTTAATTCTTGCAATTATTGCAATAGTATTAATCATAATGCTATTACAGAAATCATGCCCAATTTTTGAATATTCTGTGATAGGTCAGGCTTTTTATATGCACTATTCCCATTAATATTCACAAATAAATAAATAAAGGATGAACTAATTATTTCTGCTATTATGGTACTGAGGCAGAGAAAGCTAAATGGAATTCTCAATACCAGCTGAATAGTGATTCCAGGGCAGACTGCATGAAACAGAACTAGTGTTTATAATTACAAAGCTACACTTGAGCCAAACCTTGAGGGTGGTAGCAATGAGAACGAAATACCATGAAATACTACTTGAATTCTATCCCTTTTTATGTTTTCTCATTTAAATTCCCATAAAAGATTGATGACCAGCACCTAAGCAATTATATTATTTTGTGTTATTGTTATGGTTAAATAATAAATGTTACGGAATCCAGATAAAATTAATCATAATACTAAAAACATGTCTCAAGAGAAGATTTTGCAGTCTTTTACTCTGGCAACATTGCAAGTAAACTTCCTGAAGACAATAAAGGTAATTAATTTCTAACATCAGTAAGCACAGGATTCATTGTAAAATGGCAAATTTGAGAGAGGAAAAATCAGTTTATTGCCATAGAAATGTCGGTTTAGTGTTCCTTGCATTGAAATTTGGAAGAATTAAATCAGCATTTCTCTTAACAGTACACTTCTCCACCTGTAGTCAGGATATGAAAGAAAATACTTTAGGAATTTAATCCATAAGAAATGCCCAGGTCAGTGTTCTATCTTTGTGCAGTTTAAAGCAGATGGGAAGACTCATAAAAGGGGTAATACAAGATGAGGTTGCTCCTTAAAATTATTACTCAGAACAATTTGTTCCAGACTCTGCTTTTGTTGCTAGTGATCTGGAGGATTACACATCACTTATCAGTAGCCACGTCTCTCTGTGGGCTGACTGCACGTCCTCATTTCAGCAATGCTGAACATGGCTGTCTGACTTGCTTCCATCAATGCAATGTGGGTAGTTGTGAGTGTGCAATACCTAAACAAGCACTACTGACAGATTTTTCTGGAGTGATAGATGTCTTTGGTTGGGTCTGTCATTCTAAGATAGATCTCAGATTAAAGAAGATACACAGGCAAACAGTATGAAACTGACATGTAATGTGAATAAGTAGTGAGTTCCATAGGTGTAAGCCATTGAGATGATAATATTGCTATGCTACAAAACTTAGCAGATGCTAACACTGATACAAATCATCTTCTATACAATTCTTCTATTTAGTAAACAAACAACCAAAAAAACCCCACAACACTCTTAATCATGGCTAATTTAGTATGTCTTCAGAATCTGTCTAGTAAATTGACCAAAAATGAGGCAAAGAAACCTGGTGGCATGTCCAGCATGTCCGGCGTATCATGTATGAGGTCTGAGGTCCAATCACCAGCACTGTCAATCAATCAATCGCTCAATAAGAGTTAAAAGAAGTTAACAAAACAGTAATTATCTCTAAAGATACAAGCTTACAATTTCAAATGATTTATTTCATTATAAGTTGCTGTTTTGTAAGATTATTAAAGTTCATTGTACATAGCAATGTTATTAGTGATGACAACAAAAATTTAAAAAATAGCCACAAAATTAATGGGACAAGTAGTTAACACTGTTTGCCATTAAACTTGTCACTGAAAGTGTTTTCAGTGAGAAAACACCAATCTCAGATTTTTCAAAAAATACTGTTTCTCAAACAACTTGAAAAACAAGGAATACATTATATTCTGGAAATAATATGTTCAATGACCCAGAAAAGACTCCAGTAGTAACTGTACTAATGTTGAAGATGCACATGATGCATTTTTCATGAGGTAAGAGTAAAAATTATTTGTATATTGAAATGTTGTACATCCTGTGATTCTAATATTTCTATGAAACTAAATTAATAACCTGAATATTTTCATAGATGCCACATAGATATTTCCATCCATGTTTCTGGCAGTTATATGGACTCACGGTGGTAAAAAAGTGGTTAAGAAAACTACTTTAATTTCTTTTTTTACTTGGGAAAAATGATAGATAAGCTCGAGCTAGGGCCATATGTCTAGAAAAAGATTACATGTCTTGGTTATTGGCAATCTTTTATTCTCAACACCATGAAACCTTTAATAGTAGTGCTCCATTTCACTGTGAAGCAACTGGCCAAATAAAGATTTTTCTTTTAGCTGAGAAACAAAAAAATCTCATTTTCTACAATGTGTATTCCATAAACCCTTGCAATTCTTTTCACTTTTTCTCTATTGTGCTGGCAAACTCTAATAATTATATACTACAAACATACACTAATATAAGATTTTAAAAAAAAAAAAGCTATCTGGAATTCTGTAAGCCTTATATTTTGTGGCATCATTCTCAAGGCAAAAGGAATCTCTTCTTTTTTTTTTTCTTTTTTATCACTATATAGTTCAGACTTGCCTTGAACTCACTATATAGCTCACACTGGCTTTGAACTCAGTGATCTTATCTCAGCCTCCCAAGTGCTGGGGTTACAGGTGTGCACCATCACACCAGGCTAATAAATTCATTTAATACCCTCCTACAGAGAATCACTAAGTCATCACTATTTATGTTACAAGACTGTCCTCAAATATTGACAAAGGAGAAGCAAACTGCTTCCTCTGATATTTTTATTTTCAGTAATTGGTAATCCTTTGTTTTCTGTGTAAGACATGTGTCATCTGAGAAGAAACTTCTACCCTAACCTAAACAAGCAATCTCCTTCCTAAGGTTGGCAAGGTATATTTTCTCCAACCTCTAACCTTGGTCTTGGTGATAAGCAGAAAAATTCTTATAGAAAATCTTGACCAATACAGTTCCATCTTCTTCAGCCTAAAAAATATAATTTAGTAAGTAATTGAGGGGTTTTTTTAATAAAAAGAGAATCTAGCATGCTGTCCTGTTTGATCATTTTACTGTGAACCTACAGCTCCTCAGGTGAGATGTGATGATTAGCTTAACATATGAGCTGTTTACCTGTCCACACCACCCAATGCATCACATTTGTTTTTCAACAATTTGTTGAAAAAAATTGTTCAGACAATTGAATGCAGATGTCTTGTGTTCTGGGTGAATGATTTGGGAATGACAATGCACAATGTATTTACCATTGTTGCCCCTGATTGATGTATTTTGATATTTTGTTGTAGTTTTCTTCTCTTCTCCTTCTCCTTCTCCTTCTCCTTCTCCTTCTCTTTTCTTCTTCTTCTTCTTCTTCTTCTTCTTCTTCTTCTTCTTCTTCTTCTTCTTCTTCTTCCTCTCCTCCTTCTCTTTTTATCCTTGAAATAAAATAGATTTTGGAAGAAAAAAACTTATCAGTGATTGATTAGATTACACTATTTTAAAAATTAGTGTTTTTTATTCTTTCCTGATAGGAGATGTGTGCATGGGCATGTGTGCATGTGTGTGTGTGTGTGTGTGTGTGTGTGTGTGTATGTGTGTGTGAGAGAGAGATAAGGATGTCTTAATTAAGAGTTTCTTCCTTGACAAATCAAAAATGTAGAAGATGTTTTGAAATGATCTTGATGTAGATGTGGAATACTAACCTCTATATAGTCTTCCTAGAGCTCTTAAGCATTTATTTTAGACTGAGTGACTTAGACTTGGAAAAATATGCCCTCTAGAGTAAGGCGATGCATCACTGAACATAACCACCATTTTGAGGTAAGAGACAGAATTTTCTGAAAAACATAAAGAAATCTTACAAAGTGTGGTAAAAATATGATGAATGTTAAAAAATTAAAAACAAAAATATTATAGAAAAGATGCACTGCCATGAATTTCCACCAAACCCTCCCTCTCACATTTATCCTATCATTCTTGCCATTTTCTGAAGCATTTCTGGAAGTACTCTTTCATCAGTGTCTCTAGTTCAGTGTCATAGCTACTCAGGTATCCTTAGTCATTTCACAACAATTACCAATCATGGTGACCTTGACTTTGAAGAAAACCCAGAAGTGGCACAATGCCATACCTGGAGAATAAGATAGATGAGGTATAATATTATTTCTTTAGTTCTCAGAGCCTGAGAATAAGGGGAGAGTATATAAATACACACACACACACACACACACACACAAAATTTATATACATATAAAGTATATAATTTATATATAAAACTTATATAATAAGATATATACAATTTACATACACAGTTTGTATATACAATTTATATATAGGATAGTATATGTACAATTGATATATTACATATAATTTATATATTATATAATTGATATATATGTACATTTTTTAAATTAGTGTCCACAATATTAAGCACCAATGAATTAAAGGAGGAAAATTTAATTTTGGCTCATAGTTTATAGCATTTTAGTCCATGGTCCAGTGGCTCTAAGACAGTACAGTATGGCAGATGGAGGTCCTCATGGAATGGCATAAAGGCAGCAGAGAGAATAAAGGGAGGAGTGTGACAGCAAGGGAGACCCTTCCAGGCCTCGCCCCCAGTGTCTCTGTTACTTTTCTCTTGTTGGTGAGACAAAACACCTGACACCCAATATGAAAGAAGGAAAGATTTATTTAGTTTATAGTTTTGGAGGTTTCAGTCCACACTCAGCTGGTTCCAAGGTAGGGTGGTATGGCTAAGGGGTAGCTGTTCATGGTGGCCATAAGCAACAAGAGAAAAAAGGGCAAAATGGACAAAGCATGCCTCCTTCCCTGCCTTATACTGTATGCCGGCTATCCGCCCTGCGTCTGTACAGCACTCACACCACCAATCTCCCCACTAGTCAACAAACAACCACAAACACTAGATTCAGCCACCTCTATGACTGCATGAGGCTTGGGGGACCATTCAAACATAAACCATAACACTCAATGACCCACTTATTTGGACTAGGTTTCAAACATCAAAATCACATTTAGCTGTAAGTTAATCAATAGACTAATTCATGTGATATCCCAATGATCCAACCACTTTAGAAAAACCTGAGGGCACAAGATGATTGGGAGTCTTTTATATGACTTTGAACTATCGAGAAGATGGATATAGTTTCACAATTTTAGAAATCTTTTATATTGCTTAGATGAAACTTTATACTTGGATATATCCTATAAATGATTTTGCATTTAAATATTCCAAATCTGATGTTGTACGCTTGCATGTGTAGCTAGTATTTAGCATAACAGTTTTAGAGGTTTTTGGTAAAGGTCATATTAAGGAACATGAGTTCAGTTGTGCTCCCTGATCACAGACTACAGGCTTCAGCTCAAACTGTTTTCCCACAAATATGTCTGAAGCCAGATCCATTAAGAAGACTATAAAAGGGCTTTATGGGTCATTTGCAATGCAGAAAGAGACAAACCAAACAGGTTTTCTTGAGTTTTGTTGTCTATTTTGGAGAATAGCTGGTCACAATTAACGTAACAAATGAAATATATATGTCTTCTTTTATGTTATCTCTTTATTTTTCCCAAGGTTTTTGTAGCTGCACAAATAAAATTTGTATATAATGCTATTAGGAAAAATGATGTATATTTTGTGCTTTTTGAATGTAACAAGAAAATGCTGAAAATTGTAATTTCTGAATTGCATCCTGTCACCAGTCACCAGCTAGAGTAGAGACATCAAGGAGAAGGATGTACTATTCACAATAACTGTACTTCAGCAAGTGTGTCAGAATATATAACACCTCCCTTACTAAGTTGTTGTTCTTTTCAAGCAATACTAGAAAAAAATGAAAGGATGAGAAATTGATTTGTGCAACTCTATATAACTAATATACACATCATAAAGAAGAGAACTCCTACCTGGTTCTCTGGCAATAGAGAAGAGAGAATCCAGCTATCCAGATTCCCTGCCTACTCCCAACTCATAGGCATTTTCTGAAAAGTGGTTTAGGCTCAAGGATAAAGTCTGAGAGCAGAAAACACAAGTGTTGGTATTATTGCCATGTGTTGGTATCATTACCATCCCATTTAACTGAAAACCCCAACTGTAGCTAGCCTAGATTACAGGAGAATATGTAGCAATGGCATTCAAAGCTTCAGCATACCCTTAAAGCACAAATCATTTTAGGATATATCCTAGAGTGGCTAGCTATCTGATTTTCCATAAGCATCCTGAAAGTGTTCTGAACATGTAAAAGTGTGTCATCCAGTTTTGGGGGATAGTTCAAAGTTGTTTTTATTCACTATAGACATGCACACTCATACCCACACACTTACACAAACAAACAATGTGTTCCATCACTGAAAGTTAAAGAAATGCAGCTTTGCAGTAAAATGAGGGTAAGATCAGGCATGCTTTTCAAGGTCTAGTTTAGGCAATGTGAAGGCTATTTGTGCTGTTCATCACATTGTAAATTGAGAGGATAATGCATTCTGGGAGAAAAGAAATGCTAAGTTTGGTTTGAACATAATGCATTTAAGATGCCTACTATGCATCTAAAATGAAGTGTTAACAAGATCATTTGTTATGTGGATCTGGTTCCACAAGGCAGATGTCTGAACAATGTATAGTTGAAAGTGTTTTGGCACCAGCAAATAGATGGTAATTGAGGCATGAAAGAGAAAACATAAATGGATAGTGTAATATTTCTAAGACAGAGCCTCAGTGAGATTGACTGCAAGTGGAAAACTGGTCAAATAGATTGTGCGTGCATGTTTAGAAGTAGGAAGAATATGGAGCGGCATCAGTGAGGAGAGTTTTTCTGCAGGAATGAGGTGTATAATAGTGTCAAATACAGTTGAACAAATAAAAGAATCAAAAGTACCTGTTGGCTGTATTTAACTATTGGAAAGTCATTAAAGACCATGATGATAGCAGTTACTATGGAATGATAGTGTAGAATCTAGGTAATAGCTAAATGAGGAGTTCACAGGTAAAGAAACTAAAGACCATAAATAGCTGTTCATAATCTTGGCTAAGAAAGGAAGGAAAACTAGGGGGAAGTATTTGCTGCAGTATAGTAGCATAAAAATCAATTTTATTATTTTGTATTGGCTGCCATGTTAATTTTAAGCCCTCTCTTGGATTATGAAAATAAATTATTGATATTATGAGTATATTATGTGTGCATCAGCAAGAAAATCTTATGGGCAAAAAGAATGAAACACAATCTTCTAAAATGTGTATGTTGGCTAGTTTGCTTATTTTGATGAGAATTGGAGCTTAATTTCAACCCCAGTTTTACTTTCAAAATCTTAACATAGTGCTTATCACACCCTGTCTCCTTATGCTTATCTCTTCCTGGCAACAACCTCCAGGTCTGCAATACCATGAGAGAGAACTCTTTTGCTTAATATTGATCATGGTCATTAGGGAGCTTAGTCATATTGAAGTAGGAGAAAGAAGCTCTCAATCTACTGGATGTCCAGTATGAGTTCATGTTCTCTAAAATAAAAGAATAAACTTTGGGAACAATGGAGGTTAAGAGCAGAATATATTTATTGAGAGAAAGAAAGACTCTGTCTGATAAAGAGACAGAGCATGTCCTGAGTGGGTTGCCAAAGACTGTATCTTTTTTAGGGACTTTTATAGAGCAACACCACAAAGTGAGAGAGGTCTAAGGTGGAAAAAACATGGCAACTCATGAGGCGGGCATGAGGTGAGACAAAACTATGGCCAACCAATAAGATTAATTGCTCAGGTAAAATTGATTAAATTAGGAACAAATGAGGAAGTGAGTCATATAGCAAGTGGGCATGAATACAGAACAGTGAATTTTCCTGCAAAGAGCTGGGATGGTGATTCTTGGCTTCCTCAGGGTAATAGAGACTGTTTAGAATATCAATTCCTGATGCCTAGCTTTAGGAAGTGTGTGCGTACATTTGATCTCTTTTGTCTTGAGATCTGGCCCACAGTGGAAGGTGTCTGTCTCTCCACAGTTGCAATGCATCTGGCCTTCTGCACTGGCTCCTTCCAGGTGGCAGACCTGTCTGACTGCCTATGATATTTTCTGTCTAACTCAGTTGCCTGTAATAATATTACCTTTTTCCTAATTCTCCTTCCCCAGTTACTTACCTTCACTTCTGTAGTTGTCTACTAACCTGAGTGTCTTGGTAAACCATTCTGAAATAGTAGAATAGCAGATTCAGGGTCTGAATTACTTTCTGTCTCTTATAATATCCCTTCAGGAACTGAGAAAGTAGAAAATTAAGCCCTAAAAGGATTTGGTTACATTAGTTTAACATTCTTATGTACAGGACTGTGAAGTTAGCCACAGATCTATAAACTTGACACTGGTTTAGATTGTACTGAAAAACCTGAAATTTGGATGCAACACTAAAAATTCTGTCTGGCTTCTGCCTTATCAAATCATATATATGTGCAAAATCTAACAGGAAGGGTAAGAGTGTTTCAAACATCAATGTATGGTCTTGATCTAGCATTTCTTTCTTTAGATTGGTGTTCTTAATTTGTTCAAGTTTTCATTTAAATGGCATGATTTCAAACCCTCAGAAATATTAATGGGTATTGTTGAATATTGAATTCTGCCCATTAGAAAAAAAGTACAAGTCCTAACTCCTTGTGTATGTGTATATGTAAATGTAACCTAATTTGCTATTAGGGTCTTTGCAGTATGATTAAGGATCTCAAAACAAGACCAGACCTGGATTAAATCCATTGTTTGGTGTCCTTGAAAGAGAAAGGAGATGAACCTTTGATATAGTGATAGACAGAGGAGAAGCTCACAGGAAAATAGAGACAGAAATTGGAGTGAGGGGTCCATAGGTCAAGGCAGACCAAGAAAGTTTGACAGCTACCCAAACATGAAAGGGGGTTAAAAGGAATGCTACTCATAAGCTCTCAGAAGAAAGAAATCCTACCTATACCTCCATTTCATATTTTGGGCCTCCAGAGAAGAGAATGAATGCATTTCTATTAGTTTGGGCCACACACCCTATTGGTGGTTATTTTTTAATGAAGTACCAGCAAACTGGTACACACATGCCTAACTATACATTTCTAATTGGTTATTTTTTAAATTGTCAACATCTCTCTTCAAAGTGGCAGTTTAGAACTCTGCTTTTATTTCATATAAAGTTTATTGAATTTTAGTTTCCAGAAACTAAATTTACTCTCTCAAAATCAAGATGCAAATTCATCAAGTTAAATTTTTTTAATGCTTTTCATTATCCATGATATATTAAAGATGACAAATAGTGACTTTAGGCTTGGCAATTGCTTCAGCACTTAAGTTTTACTTTAGTGACCAAAAATAACCTCTTTAGGGTTGAGGAATGCAAATTATATGAAAATGTGTACTTGCCTCCATCCACACCAACTACCTATCAACTATTATGGATCACGAGTTTCTCATGCTCTCTAAGGCAAAGTTTATTTTATAATTATTAAATTAAAGATTACTCTTTTATGTACATATAAAACAAAAACTGTAATTTAATTCATCTCAATGTTATTAATGTTACTTTTTAAAGCAGAAAACAACTCAAATTACAGGAGCTTATGGCTGAGTTATAAAAAATGTCATGCAGTATATTGCTTTCTTTGGAACTTTTTATAATCATGAAGTTTCACTTTCCTACAATACATCATGCTGATTATGTGTCTCCTTTCTTTTGCAAATTTATTGGTCACAAATTTTATTTTTTGGCTTCATTCACCTGATAAAATTATTTTCTGGTATGTTTATGGTATGCTTAATAAATTAGCACTTAAATATTTGCTATAGTTTTATGATGAAAAATTGAAACCATAATGATTTTTTGCATCAAAATCCTACAGGAACATCTCAACCTCTCCGAGTGTGTGATGAAATATCCCCAGGTATATATGCTTGAACCATAATATTATTCATCAAGCCTGAATACAGAGAAGGGAACTTTCAGCAGATCTTTCTGGGTAGTATTGTTAAATCAAATTATGACAATTTTATTTAAATTAGTAATTCTTTAAAAGTTGTGAGTGTAGATGTTCATGATCTTAATGTGAAAATAAATGATGTTTCAAAACAAAGCTTCAAACCTATTAAAATTTAAATAAACTTTTAACATGATGAGTAGAATTCTTTTCCTAAAACTTAATTGACAGTCTTGCATCTACTAATAGAAATGCATTTGCAATTTCTGTGTTTCATCTGGGACTTATTATTTACATTTTCAAGATTGTGGACCATAGATTAAATCATCTTCATTATTACCACTGTTACTTTCAAGTTATCAATTAGTTTTTAAACCACTAATTCATTTTACCTCAGTCAACTTACTGTCATATTCCAAAATATAACATTGTAATAAAAATATTTGGGCAGAAATTATGTATTCTCTCATTACTATTAAACTGCCTACAGAAGAAATGATTTTAACTGGGATGGCTTGTTTTGTCACTTTAGATTTCATAGGATAATAGTCACTTTATATTGATTCTCATTGATGAAATGTGTATGTGTTTCTAAACAATTTTGTCACGTGAGTAGGTTTATAAAGTCATTATTACCACAGTTATGATGTAGAACTGTCTCATCATCATGAAGATCTCCTTCATTCTGCCCCTTTATAATTGCACACACCCCATTTATTTCCCTTCTGTGGAATTCTGCTCATCTCTATAATTTGATTGCAAGAATGTTATATAATTAGAATCCTACTGCATATTGTATTTTAAGATTGGCTTTTTTCTCTTAGTAAAATACTTTTTAGCTCAATTTTGGTAATTGCAATATATCAATATTTTACCTTTTATTTTGTGGAGTAGTCTTTTATTATTAGTTTGGGGACAGATTATTTAACCATTCCTTCACTGAGAGCACATGGATTGTTACCAATGTTTGATGATTATATGAATAAAATCATACAAATGTCCTGTTAGGTTTATATGCCTTTTGATTTGTTTTTCCTTTTTTATTTTATGGTGAAAAGGTAAAACAAAATTTCATAACAAGATGACAGGAAAATAATAGTTAATACATTGCATATTATTATCTTTAAAGTAGTTACTCAAAGTATAAGATATGAACATAAAAAATTCTCCAATCAATATTAACACAAATCTTCCTTTTTTGTGCACTGAGAGACACTAATCATATACACTAATAGTATATAACTTGCATTTTTTTTTCCTTCCTTTTCCCTTGTTGACATAAGGCTTCGTTATCCTGCCCAGGATTGAGATTGTTGAATTATACAGTAAGTGTATTTTTTTTTAAAGAGTGGAATACATTTATTGAGAGAAAGAAACCTTCTATCTGAGAGATAGAAGGGGTCCTGAGCGGGTTACCAACAACTCTGTCTTCTCTAGCAACTTTTATAGGGTAAAATCATGGGGTGAGATGGGGTTCAAGGTGGGGAAAACTGGGAACTCACAAGGCAGATGGGCATATGGTGGGACAGAACTAAGATTAATTGCTCAGGTGAAATTGATTAAATTGGAGACAAATGAGGAAGCAAGTCACATAGAAAGCTGGCATTCTTACACAGCAGTGAACTGTTTAGAATATCAATTCCTAGGATATGGGTGCGTTTGTTTGGTCTTTTGTCTTGAGGCCTGGCCCACAGCAGGAGTGTCTGTCTCCCAAATAGCTGCAAAGTTTCTGGGCTTCTGCACTGGCTCCTTTGAGGACCTAGCCCTGTCTCACTTCCTATAGTATTTCTAACTAACTCAGCTGCTTATAACAACTCCCCTCTGAAGAAATAACTCACACTGACTTGAGGGGGTAATGGGCAATGACCAATCTGGATTTTTTTTTTAATTTGAAAGAGAATAAAACAAAAGGGGGCAGTACAGAGCAGATCAGAACAGGACAACATAGGCAACACAGTACTTTACATTAAGTCAACTGGACATCAACAGTACCTAACACCATATCTCTTACTCTGCTATAGTTGAGCATAGTTTCAAATACAATAATATCAAACATAACACAATAGTATAAAGCAATGCAGAGAGTGAAAGAATTACAGGGCTTTCTGAACCGAATAACAGAAAATGTTCAATGGGTACTATAATATCTCATTTTTGATAAAAAAGAAAAAAAATTTGTTTGAGCTATCACACATATTCAAATTCCAATAAGACGCAATGTGATAGAACCAATGGTAGTAGAACAAAAAAAGTATGGTAGGACTTCTAAGAAGAATGATATTAAATCAGCAATAGCTGTCATAATATTTTGTTTTCTTCAAAACTGCTATATCATATCAATCTGGATTCTTTAGGCTGAGAGAGGTTGTAGTTGGTTAATGGCAGTCAGAGGCACTTCCACAGAGATCCTGTCTAGAGGTCCTCAGTAGGCACCAGGCATTTTCATCTTGGGTAGGCATACAGCTCTAAGTCTGGAGGAGACAAAGCCAAAGAAACAGTAAGAATGTATGGACCAAAGAATCAAATCAACAAGATAATCATGAGCATGGTTAACAAAGATTTTCACCAAGAGGAGATGGACGTAATTCCTATAAGGATAAAGTCCAGGGAATTTTAGAATCTGACATGTCATTGAATTGTTATCTAATATCTTGACTAGCTACTGAGATAATAGCAAAAGGATCAGGAGTGTATACACAGCATTTAGTTTTTACAATTGCATAACTACTCCCTTGTGCTGTTGTTAGAATGTCTAATGGCATATGATTTTGGTGGATGACTTGTCTCATTAATCTTATTCTATTTAGGAGAGAGACCAGTGGCAGAGTCATTTAAGGCTCACTGAGTATAGTTAAGGCCTTGACATATATCACATAAAGTTTTCTGGACAAGATCTGGTGGATCCCAGTAAAATGAGTAAAAAGGAATCTAGCATATTATTGGTTTTCATATGTATGATGCCTTAGGGTTTGGCATCTTTAAGCAACAACATTTTTTTATTTTTTTGGAACTGGGGATCGAACTCACAACTGCATGATTGCAAGACAGGTGCTTATGCTACTGCACTAAATCCCCACCCCATAGGTAACAACAATTTTCAATCAAGGCATATATAATCAAAACTTTTACACAAAGGCATATATAATCAAAGCATGAGTAGTAGTACAGACACTTAAGTTTAGAAATTGTTTCTAAATTATGACAATTGTAACCCATTGACTCTTAGATCCCTTTATTGATGGAGTCTGACACTGTCATACTTTTTTTTAGCTTTAGTTATAATTATCTCTAAATTTTATTAACTTATGAGACTCAGATTAATACTTTGACAAATGAAACTCTTAAGTTTTTATATATGAACAACAATATATACCATATTTGCAAAACCCAGTCTCAGCATTATTTTGATTAGTTGGCAACTTGGATACATAGGTATATATATATATATATATATATATATATATATATATATGCACTATATCATTTAGACAGGATAAAATCTCTCCAGGATTGGAGTTGGGCTTTTAGTTATAACTAAAGGGAATGAGTTAATAGAAAGTTACCCCAGTTACAATTTAAGCAACCTATGTTTTGGTGACTGTGTTAAGGTACAGTACCTGGAAGGAAGACCAGAATTGAGAAGGACAAAGAGACATACACCAGTGTCCAGCAGTCTGCTGGTTTTTACCTCTTGTCATGATTACTCAGGGCTCTTCTGTGGAGATGACAGGCAAAAATGACAGTCTGACCAGAGGGAGGAGATAAGGGCCCTGAGACCCTTCAGTTCTGCTGGGCCAGCAGATAGGATGGGTCTGAACCCAGGGGCCTTGGCCTCAGAGGGCAGTCCTACCTCCAGTGGTCCCCTTTGAAGTTAGTGCATGGCTTGGAGGGCCTTTTAAGGCAGTCCTTCTTAAAGTGGCCTGGTTTGTAGTAGTAATAGCAAGTGGGTGTCATCATCAAGCTCTTCTTGGAACTACAAGAGTCAGAGTTAAAGTCTGTTTTAAGGCCACAATAAAGGCAGCCATTTTATGTTCTCTTTGTTCCTCTCTTTGGTTTTCTACCAGTTCTGATTACAGTATACTAAGGAAGCAGTTTTTACTGCTTCCTTAGTATACTGAATCCAGTGAACTATCCGGAGCAAAGGCTATCTTTTGTAACTTTTTCTAATGTCTGGCATTGACTGGGTAATAAACAGGTCTTTAAGCAAAATCTGTCCCTCTATTGAACCAGACCTATCAACATATATTTTATTATTGCCTCTGATAAATGATCTAAGACATCAGAGGGGTTTTCACCTTCCTCCTGAGAAATAGCTGACAATTTAAAATAACTAGAAGGCTTGGTTTGTGTCCTTTTCAGAACTTTAAGAATACACACTTGAAAATGTCTCATGTTCCAATCCCCTGTATTGTTGTTAGGCTACTTGTGATCTTGGGTAGGAACTACTTGTGCACCAGTGGGAACTGGTTGTCCCCCCACCTGTCTATCTTCTGACCTTCTAAAAGTAACAATATGATATTCATCTCCAAAGGCTATAGCAGCTTGTAATGCTGCCTGTCTCTCATTAGAAGTCAGTGTTTGACTTAAGAGTAACATTACATCTTTCCAGCCTAGCTTATAGGTCTGAGTAAATCTGCTAAAGACATCAATGTCCTTATCAGGGTCATCTGAAAATTTCCTAGTTCTAGTTTAATTTGCTTTAAATCACTGAGAGAAAGAGAGACCTATGAATGGAAGTAGTCACATAAGGATTATAATTATACCTGGAACATGGATAAGAATTATCGTTAAATGTGAAGAAAGTTTGAACATAATGCAATTCTAACCATTTTTTCTTATAATATGATTTTAGTTGTAAAATAACATCATAATTAATACTTCCCTCTGTATTCCATCTTGGCTCTAGTGGGTAGGAAGGCCACACACACGTGCAGAGAAATGCCAACCGGCTATTTTTCAACATGCAAGGGTCAAACATTTTCCGGTCCTTCAAAATGCATTCAAGAGGAGTAAGGAGCTTTGGCATTGAGTTGCCCATGTCTGTAATGCAAATGCAGGGTATAAGTGTATGAAACCCTTTTATCCCCAGGACCAGGAATCAAACTCAGAATTTTTCTCGGAGCTATGAGTGATATTGAGCTATTTAGTTATGCAAAAAAGGAAATAAAATAAGGTGTCCCTTTTTATTCCTATTTGATAAGTGTTCCCTATGTGTCCCTTGGGTTGAAATTGCTCCAGGGCAGGTAGGTGCCTTCTGGAGAGAATGGAAGATAGATTTGATCAGCCTATCTACCCTTGTCCAGGTACACAATCTTATCTTCCCAGATACCTCATGAACTTTGTTTTCATTAGGAATGCTTAAAGAAGGAAGTATAAGCGTGTACCAAACTACTGCTTTTTGTTTATTGTAAGAGAAGGTGGGCTAAAGCATTTTTGTTCTGGGAAGGAGATTTCCAGGGAAACAGAGACAACAAATAAACTTAAGGAACTTTGCCCTGGGCCCTCAGACAAATTTTCCAAGGCATTTGTGTTCTCTTCTAGGTAATCTTTTCTAGTGGAGGGACATGGCTATATTTTATTTAAATTTCTGTATCTTTGAAGCTCACAGGTTAAACTTATAAATTATAATCTAACAATCACATTTTACCAGCAAGTAAAGGCACAGGAGAGAAAAAGGCTATTTAGTCTTAATTAACATAGGTAAATCACAAAGGTAAATACTTTCCTGCTAGTTTCTTTTCAAATGTAAAAAGTGTTGCAGGGTACCTTAGCCTAATTTTCAGAGAAGTAGTCTTAACTACCTGAAAAGTTTAGGGAACATCTACAGTTTACTACTAGAAAGATCCAGGTAAATAAGGAAGTGGTGTTCTTTTTTTGTTTTGTTTTGCTTTGTTTTGTTTTTGTACCAGAGCTTGAACTGATGACCTTGCTCTTGCCAGGCAGGCACTGACACCACTGAGGTAAATCCCTGATCCAAGAGCAGAGCATCACTGAGCTGTGGACAACTTTTTTTTTTTGTACTGGGAATCAAACTTAAGACTTTGTGCTTGCAAGGCAGGCACTTACGCAGCTGAGCTAAATCCCCAGCCCTGGTAGTGGAGTTTTCTGTGGTTGTGGAGCCAGTGCCCACTGAGGAAACTGTGGGTGACTTGGCCATGACACCTCAGTTGTTCTCAGTTTGTATAGGTCCCACACCACTAGACATGAGTCTCCAGAAAGGAATCCAGCTGTCTGTCTGGTTAGCACTCCATTGACTCCATTGGCCACTGGCTTTAATGGTGATTTACCAAGTGGATGCTGGGGAAATCTGTCCTCTGTTTTGAGGAGTGACAGCTGTTGTAAATACTGACTGTCAAAGTTCCATAAGGGATAGTTAAAACCTAAGCAAGATCATTATCTAGTGCTCTATATTTTTATAAGAGAGTTTTAAAGTCCACAACTTGAAAAGTTGGAAAACCTCATTATCCTAAATGTGTTTGGGTCCCATATGTGTGCTGCTTTTGGGGATAGCTTCTTCCTTTGTCACATGGAAGCCAGTTATCACCACTGTGCCTCAGGTTTAATCTCCAAAGGAGATTTGCTCAGAACACAGCTGGGATATGGCTTTCATGTGTGTTCTCCTGGAAGGGCACAATTCTGATGTCTCATCTGACCCAGAGATGGGGTATGTGTCTCTCATCTAAGATGACTTCCCTGTCTTCAGCATTAACAAACACTCATTTTCTATGGGTTTAACTTAGAAGGAAAAGGTTAGAATAATCTAGACTTTTTCCAAATTTTATATGCATCTATAAGGAAAGTTCAAAGTGGGAAAAAAATAGAGGTAAGTGAAAGAAAGGAAACTGAAGCAGAACAGATTTGACGTTTCCTCTAGAGTATAGAGGAGGATCAGACCCAGTCTGCCTAGTGAAACTTGTCATCCAAGTCTTGAAGAATGACCACCAGCCTAGTGCTTTTTAAATGGTGGAAGGAGTCCCATGTGTTATTATAGGCATGTATATTTTTTAAGTCTGAACTAGATTTTGTTTAAGTGAACCATTTTACCAAAATTTACATTAAAGTCTGTTAAGGATGTTCTATTATTATTATTATCTCTAGTGCTATTGTCTAAATACAGTCAAGCAAGGGGTACCAGTAACTTTAGCAGCTAATTTAAATTTGACCAATAAAATAACAAAATAATAAAAATGTACCATTAAAGAAATATCATAATGATGTTTCCCATGTTTTAACTTACATTTACCATTTCAACAAAACCATAAGAGATAAAGCAATTATAAACAATGAAACAGAAAACAAAATTTGAAGCATAAAAATTTGTTACCTAAATGAGTCCTAGTCCAGAGGCTATGAAACAAAAGCAACCTCTCATCTCCATCCAATGATCTTGGTGGGACCGCCAAATGACATAGGGCAATTAAGCTCTCAACCTACTAGGTCTGATATGAGTTTGTGTTCTCTAAAATCAAAGAATGAATTTTAGGAACAATGGAGGTTAAGAGCAAAATATATTTATTTAGAGAAAGCAAGCTTCTGGCTGAGAGAGAGACAGAAGGTGTCTTGAGCAAGTTGTCAAGGACTCTGTCTTTTCTAGGGACTTTTATAGCATAAAATGATTGGTTCAAGGCAAGGAAAGCTGGGAACTCACAAGGCAGTTGGGCATAAGGTAGTACAGAACTATGGTTAGCCAATAAGATTAATAATTCAGGTAAAATTGATTATATTAGGGACAAATGGGGAAGCCAGTCATGTAGAAAGTGGGCATTACTATTAGAGACCACTGACCCTTCCCATGGGAGTTTTAATGGTGACCCCTGACTTCCTCAGGCTGATAGGGAACTATTTATAATATCAGTCCTTAGGATGTGGATGTATTTGTTTGATCTTTTGTCCTGAGGCCTGGCCCACAGCAGGATGTGTCTATCTCACTCATAGGTGCAAGTTATCTGGGCTTCTACACTGGCTCCTTTGAGGACCCAGCCATGTCTCACTGCCTATAGTATTTCTAACTAACTCAGCTGCTTGCAACAAAAGCATGAGGATAGAAGGACAGTTTAGCCCTGATTTAAAACAATCAACAGTACTGAATATAAAGGGTTGGGGCGGGGAGCCTAGTTGTGGTGCATTTGCCAGCATGCCTTGGGTTCAGGGCTCAATGTAGCAAAAGTATAACACCACTATCACCAAAAAGTCCAGAAGGATTTGGAAGACTACAGGCATGTCTCAGGAAAATATGAAACTCTGAGACTGCTTCTGAGTACAGGAAATTTCTGGCATTTTTCCTAAAGTCCCATCCTTGGCCAAGAACGCTTATTTGAAGTTAGGCAAGTAGAATTGAGGCCTGTCAGGTATTTCTATAGGTGTGGACCTGAGGGAGGAGCTAGAGCTCCTCTCAAAGACTGAGAGAAGTCAAGGTGCATAAACAAACACAGGTCCTTTTAGAGCTCCCCTCAAACAAGATTTCCAGGATCAAAGTAAGTACAGCCCCGAACTCAATTGTGCTAGAGCTTTGAACAGTCTTCTGTCTTCTCAACATGGTCTGTTACCTAGGGGTCAGCATCTCCCCACAACTGAAGTAGAATATTTTGCCAAAGAACCTTTCTGGGAATCAATTGTATAAAACCTTTAGGGATTGATTTTCCAAAGTAATTTCTTTAAGAAAATTATCATCATTTACTACATTTAGGATGTTTAGGAAGGAAAGGACAAAAACTGTTTCATGCCAGTGGAACTGTTGCAGGAAAACTGAGTCTGCAGTAGCCAGGAGCTCAGGAGAAGAAAGGAAAATTTACTGACTGCTGATAGTCCCAAGAGGAGTAATCTCCAAAATCTGAGGCACTGATTATGAAGAGTTTGTCCTTTTTATAGGGTGGCAAGCAGGAGTTACAAAAAAACTAGATAAGTATAACTGAAGGTCATGGTTCAATGGATATCTTAGGGTTAGCATAGTTTTATGTGGCACATTTGTTTTTAATACATTTACAGAAGTTTCAAGTTGATGACAAACCATGTGACTTAGCTGAGTTCAGGGGCAGAGAACAGAATGGCTGTCACTTTATTGAACAAAATGGCTGCAGTTAGATCAGGACTTCTGCTTCAGCACTTAACTTGGGGGATCTTGATTAAAAAACTGGGAAGTGTTTGTATCAAAAATGTAGAGAATGTGATTGCTTTCTGGAAAAGTATCTCAACTTTTCCCATAGTAAAGAATGATTTCAGTTTAATTTAAACAAAAGCAAAGATGCTTCAAACTTTAAAGAATCTAGCTTTCTGTAAAATTTGAGAAGAGGAAGTCAGTAGATTTTAGAAATCAGATTTGTTTTTGTCTTTTTGAGACAGAGTCTCTCTATGCAGATCTGGCTGGTCTTGAGCTCACTTTGTAGCCTGGGCTGGTCTCAAACTCACAATGATCAGCCTCCTGAGTACTGGGATTACAGGTGTGCACCACCACACCCAGTTACAAATCAGATTTTGACACTAAATTCCCCCTATATGAGATGACTTTTGGAATCAATTCTATTTTAAAACCTTTACTATGTGCCCCATCTCATGCAAGGCAGGAGGGGTAAGAGGATGAATAGTCTCTTGTTGAGTTTCACATGCCTGGGTTGTGTCAGGTAAAAAACAAGTAATAAATGGATGAAGGAGGACTGTGAAAGAAGTTGGCTTACAATAGTGTTTCAAGAAAACTATTTAACTTGAGGACTTCAACATTTTAAATGTCTTCCCATATGTGCTGTGAAAAAGGGCATTGTCACATCTAGATGGAAGTGTGGAGCCATGGTAGGCTAGGGAGAGTTCTCACATGCTAAGGTAAAGAACTGCTTCAAATCCTTTCTCTCAGATCAATTGCTCACCTTCAAAACCCTTCCTGCAAGCAGTATGGCATCATCACAGAGTATATGTAGCTCCAGGCTAAAAAGAGGAAATGACTCGCTAAACATGGAACTGTATACAGAGGGATTAGAGCAAACAATGATATTGTGGAATAAATCACCATATTGTGTGTTCTCCTACCTGCTGCCCTAACTAATCCTCATTCTGCAGGTCAGCTGGTTTTCTTAGACGCTAAAGGAAGAAGGATGTCTCTCAAGAAAACCTTAGGTTGCTGGACTGGGTTACTACTTCTGAGTGTACTGAGGCCCAGCCCTGTGTCTTCCATGGGAAGCTCTGTCCTGCCCCACCCAATGGGCTGCTGAAGACACAGAGCTATCCAGGTCTGAGGCCCAAATCCTGCCTTGATATGGGGAGTGGCCCTGCAACACACTGCTGTCACCTCTGCTGGAGGCAGGGAGTTGGGCCTGGTCACTGTAGCAAAAGACTCCTTGGGGCCATGGTAAGACCAGCTGGGCCAGAACCTAATTGTTTCTTTCATTCTTTTTTTTTTTTTTTTTTTTTGGACCAGGGATTGAACTCACAGCCTTGCGCTTACCAGGCAGGTTTTTATGCCACTGAGCTACCTCTCTAGCCCCCTAATTGTTTCTTAAACAATGATGTCACAAACAGTGGGGCAGGGCACAATGTACATGGTTACCATGGCACTGGCAGCAAGTGTCTACCAGAAACATTCCAGCAAGTGTTTTGCTGCAAGACTACTGGCCTAGGTCTTGCTGACCAAGCCTTATCGTAAGATGTTTGTATTGCGCTTCTGGGCTCCAGGGCTCATGTTTTGGTCACAGTTGTGGCTACTGGTCCGGGTAGCCCTACATCCAGATTGGGCTTAATTCCCAGTCCAGGTGGACTCTGAGCCCTTAGAGCCCAATTTTTTGTTTTTTCCTTACAAGTCCGGTCCCTCACTTTAACCACTCCATGCCCTTACTGCTCCGGCAGAGCTGGGCAAATTTGATTACCCAGGACCCTCTGTGCTTATGAAGATTTTGTTTCCACCTGAAGAGTCAACTGGAGAGTCACTGCCAGATCCAGATAAGTTTGCTGTTCCACATCAGGGTTTGCATGACAAACTGGGCCAGAGAGGCTCCCAGAGGTGTATTCGATGCTAGATGGGGATGGCAATGAAGACCTAGCTCTGCCTCCTCAACTCAGAAGAAAGATGGAGACTTCTGCTTTAGAGCAGGCTGCAGACCACCAGTCACTTGCACTTGTTCCATCTCTAGTGAGTAAGAGTTTTACAGCATCACAGTTTCCTTCTCCACTGAAACTGAAGGATATAGCTCGACATTGGCAACTTGCTAAGGAGGTTTTTGGAGCTCCTTACCTATCGGCATATCCTCAGCTTCAGAAATAGACCTTGAAGGATGATACTGCAGATCTGAGTATGGATAAAGCTGATCATGGCAGTCTACATCTGGGATATCTGCAGAAGCCAGATGAGGCTGCACAGCCCTGTGAGCACAAGGAATCACCACAATACCAGCTGGAGGCCTGGACTAAAAATCTAGAGGCTCCCCAAACCCAATCCTCTCTACCACAGGGAGAAGGCCCTTATCAAGACTCACAGCCTGCTGAAGAGGTTGTACATTCTTTAACGCAATGGGAAGCCCTACACCAACATAAACCTTTTACTGAGGAGGGATTACGTCTGCTGTCAGAGAATCAGGAGGTCAATGTTCCACCCCTAAGGAGCAGTGCAACTCATCTCCCGCATTTGCCAAATTTCTCCTGAGACCTGGGGAGATACCCAAGGAACCATCTCCAAAACTGTAGTCAACCTCTGCTAAGACACAAGGGCCAATAGTGAATGAGATGCCAGTTCCAATGCCTAGTCAGTACCTAACTCAGCATCCAACATTACCAACTGTCACAATCTGACCACTGAACATGTGGCTTAGCATAAGTGATGAACTCACTACAGAGTCTGCACATTCTGTGGCTCTACAGGAGGTTACATTTTCTCCGTTGAAACACCCAGAGGTGGCATTAGTGCATGTTTTATTTTATAAGAAATGTCTAATTTTTCAAAACAGTGGTGCCATTGTACATTTATGTTAAGAATATTCTAAAGGTTCAGTTTTTTCACATCCTTACCAGCATTTGGTATTGCTGCTGTTAGATACTTCATGATCTTCCCATTTTAATGAAACTTCATGTACACACATATCTGAATATTTGTTCTTTTCTTCCCAGGAGACTTTTATTTCCCTTCTGAATTTCTTTATTGGCCACAGTTTTTCCAATGTCTTTCCATTTCTATGATGAGCATTCTGGTTTCCTCCCATCTACATCTGTAGTTTTATTCTAAGTAAATGGAACCCGTTTCGTGGGACCGGGTATGGATAGTATTTTCAGCACTGCATCATCATTTTAAGGCCAACCCCTGCCCCCTCTGCCTTAATTCAAACAAATTTGAAGGTTGAAGTTGAACCTGTTGAAGTTGTTGCAACTCTGGAGCTCTGCTTGGGATCAGTTCCTACTTCTGATTCAAAGTTTTACTTCCTGCTCTTGCCACTACCTCCACTTGACCCACCTCCAGGCATTATTTTTGAGTCACTCCCCAGGGGATCTCCAGCTGGCAAGTCCCCATTCAGAATATACTTCCTAGCAATTTCACTGTCTATCCTCCCCAAGGCAGTAACATTGGCATAATACCATGCCTACTTCTAAAAGCTGTTAATTGTAGAAAATTAGTTTTTGGATACACAATGTTGTTTATCACATCTATTTCATAATGTTATAATTGCAAAATGACCTTTTCTTTTCTCAGATTTTTAGCTAGACCCACAAAACTCAGGATAATGCTGAGATTTTTTGTTCATTTTAAAGATAATACATTTAGGCAGAGCTTACAAAGTATATCAGAACTATTCCTACCTCACTTCTTTACCATCATCTATCTACTTTTAACATTTGTAAAATGTTAAAAATTTTGAAAGAGATCGCTTGAGATGAGTTTGTGTAAGTACAGAAATAATTGGCTTCCTTCTTTGTCTCTCACTCTAAGCTTAAGTATGAGACTGAGGCATGGTGAGAGTTTTGTTTAAAACACACTCATGTCGGTAGTCTCCTGGGGATACCTGAACAAAGAAAATCCAACACCAACTTCTAAAACAGACAATGCAGGGAAAAGAAACAGGCTGGACCCACCCAGGACAGTGAAACAAGGAATGATCAGGAAAGGTTTGGCAAATCATCACTTTTACCATTTGTCAGGCAAAGCAGAATTCCTTCCCAGTGTATAAGTAACTGCTAAAAGCACACATGTGCCCGCCCATCACAGTCACTTTTCTGCATAGGTAAAGATTTATAGAAAGAGGTTGTGGGTGGTGGCGCTAATATAATCAGGATTTGGAGAAGAAGATTGCAAGGACTAAGCCAGAAATTACTCTGTTTCTTCAGGGAACTAGGCAGTGTGGAAGGTGGCTTCAGAATATATTTCCAAAGATAGTACAAATGCACCCCATGAAAAGATGTTTGCCTAAAGAAAGGTGGATGTCTGCCATCTACAATAGCCAAATTCAGTGACTCTATTTTTGCTAATTTCTTCTCTCTAAGATCCAATCCTGGAAGAGAAAATCAATTGAAGCATGCAAAAAATTGTGGTAGTTTTAAAATATATATGCAAATTTTTTGAGAGCACTCAGCAAAAGTAGTGCCTATCCTTCAGATGGGCCAACCTTATTAAATTATTAAATTTTCTGCATATGAATTCAGTTGTGATTCTTTTCAATGCTGTCTGTATGGATTATGTATTTAGAATGTCAATTTTTTTTTAAAAAAAGCAAAGTTAATCACATAAAATATATTTTCATAGTGGGTTTATCACTCTAACTTCAGTTATATTTTTTTCATTTTCTTCATTCATAACTCTTTCTCTGTGTTGTATAAATCAGGAATGACTTTCTTCTAGTGAAGTCATGTCTTATAAATGGACCTTTGTACCATTTATGGTTATATTCAAATATTTACAAATAATGTGAATCTGTATTTCACTTTATTAACACTGAGGATGAAATTATCATGTGATTAGATGAAAATGATGGTAATATTATGCATACTTATGTTTCTTTTTAATGGCTACACATAAGCTTACCATTCCCTTCATTACTGTATTTTCTAAATTGTTGATTCTTTTTTATTACTCATAGTATTGCTTAAATATTTTTCTATAGAATTTCCTCTCGTCTTGATTTGCTTCTTTCACTAGGTTATTTTCATTTGATATTGCATTATCTTATTGTCTGTTTTTCCTTGTTTTATATGTTTTATTTTTATTTGGGTTCTTTAAAATTGCAACAGACTTGATGTTTAATATGTACTTAGGATACATAAACTAAATCTCACTCAAATGAGCAGTTCCCATATCTCTTCCATGCCTCATTCAAGCCCTCTTTTATAGCACAGATTTTTTTTTTGAGTTGCAATTGTTTTGACTTTTTCTGTAAAAGAAACTTAACTGAAACTTTTCATTTTGCTTTTATTTACTGCCAAACTTCAAAGTTTCAACAAATAGATAAGCACTGGCATATCCCAATGAGGCTTTATAGCTGCATCTCAGCAGAGCTGGTTAAATATTTGGCAGATGCACCCCAAGGTGACTGGCATGTGTTCTGCTTACTCTTGTGTATTCCCTTGCTCTTAAGTTTGAGTGGAAATTGTGCTTTTCATGGATAGAATACAGCCTAAGTGATGCTAAGTAACCTCTTTGTTTTAGAGACCAGCGCCCAAACTGCAACTACACTTGCTTATGACAAAACGCCGATACCGCAATAAACTTGAGTACAGAGATTTTAGTTTAGAAATAAAAATTCATACATTAACATCTTTTGCCTTAAAAGGAGAATACAGTGACAGAGCTTTCAATGATACAGCTTTTTATTGAAAGGTAAGTTTGCATTTGGCATGATTTTGCACAAGTAATGCGAACTTGGCTGTTGCATATGTCCTGATAATTTCTCAAACCCTGGCTGGGGGCACTTGGCTCAAAGGCTGACTGAGAGGACTCTGTGTCCCTACCATAGCACATGTGCCACAGGTCTTCCTCCAATGTTTACGCAAGTGATGTTAGACCTTTTTTGTAAGCTTTATATGAATGGATAAGAGTCCATTTCTAAGACTCCATTTTATCCAACTCCTCTGCTAGCCTTCAAGAAGGAAGCCTCTGTACTGAAACTAACCTATGTGGAGGGTTACATGACAGGAAACTGTAGGTCACCACTAGAATCGATGACAGCCTCCAGGCTATAGCCAGTAAGGAGCCGCAGCACCTACATAGCTGCTTTTTAATTTTCTTTGAAACTGCAAATAACTTGATGCCTAAAATGTACTAATGGTACAATCTTTCTCAGACATAAGACATAGAAACAATCTTTTCTATATGAGCCCCCAGATTAGAATAGTGCCTGTGAACAAGACTGAGCGTGGCCTGAATCAAGGAGCAACAAGCTCTTCCTGGACAGCTGACTCACAGAAAACTGTGATAGTAAATACAGATTTTAAAAAAATTCTACCATGAAATCTACTCACCACGGAGGTGTTGGGAGGTTCTGTTTGCATTCTTTTATTGAGGAAGTTTCTGACTTGTATCAAATAGAAGGCTAGACTGAGAGATGGTATATTTTCTTTTTACCAACTTAATTATAACTACCCAGAAGAAAGTAAGATGGAGTCTATGTTTATGTGTATGCTTAACTAAAAATTTTACCTTGAATATAAATTTTCCAATTCTGTTACCTTGTTTCATACTCAAGGTATACACAGTGTCAGTAATTTTAATTTTCTTTCTGAAGTTTTATCTACTAGAGTTGGGGAAATACAGCACTCTTAGGATGCTGCATGCTTTGCTTAGGATTTGAAATTTTCTTGCAGCGGATGATATTTCTCACATTCGTGAGGTTTTGCTGGACATAGCACAATTTTCCTACATTAAAGGTATGGCTGTATGTCATGCCACAATTCCCAGAATTTACACCAGAATTGATACTATCTGATATCTGTTGCTTGAGAATTGAGAAAAGAGGTTCAATATGGTCTGAAAAGCCCTGAGCATTTCCTTTATTTGCTTGCTTCTCCAAATTAGGAAAGTTTTCTTCAGACCTCATGAGTATTCTCCTAAACCGAATAAAATCCTAATTATTACTTAAATAAGTGCTACTTTATTTAGAAGAAGTGGGGACTGAAAAACTTGCTTAACACATTGCTGACTTACCTGCTTGCTTGCATGGTAAAATTATAAATAAGCCCCTCTTTTACTCTTTTACTTTCAAAAGTAATTTATTTGGGGTGGCAACTGGTATGTTCTCCCTATTTAAAGTAAATTCAAGCATTATTGCAAGCTTTAAATTACACAGTTTAGCTTTATTCTTATACCCCGTTGATGCTGCCGCAGAACTTTCTTGATTATTGTTAGAAAAGGGATTCTGAAAACATTAAAATTGATATCATTTCTATCATGTTCTCCACTAGCTTTCAGATTTTGTTTTCTATCACTTTAATTTGCAGAATAGGTTGTTATATTTTTAGAGAAAAGGATTATGAATTAGTCCACAGGTGACTTGTTCCTCAATTTGTCCCATCTGCACTATAGCTAATCTGAATTCTACTTTACAATTTATAGTTTTCTACTATCTATTTTGATAACTCAGGAAGGATTCTATTTTTTTTTTTTTTTTGTACCGGGGATCGAACTCACGACCTCGCGCTTGCCAGGCAGGCGCTTAAGCCACTGGGCTAAATCCCCGGCCTCATTTTTTTTTTTCTATTAAGGTTTTCCATTAACCATGTCAAATGATTTCTGAAAGAAAGCTTTACAAGTATGTTTTATAAGAAATTTTCCATGTAGAAGACTGAAAATTTTTGTGAATAAGATTAAAAATTTACAATTTGTACTGTATACATGATCTTATATAACCAGCAATGACTTCTTGTGTGGAATGTCTGAAACAATATTTTGTACACACATTATGATACCGCTTTCTCAGGTGTGTCATCACTGAGACCTAAATTTTTCAAAGTATATCTTCTTTCTGTGTTAAACATTTCACATTGTAGATGATTTAAATGTAGTGCTTATGGAACTTGATATTCTACTTTCATGTGAGTTCATTTCATTAAAACATAAGATAATTTAAGATCATTGGGACACAAGGAGTGGAAGTCACTGCACACATAGAATAGAAAAGAATGTGAGGGAGGTAGCAATATCTGTGTACACTGTGCTCTTTATAAGATACATACATGGACATAAAAACAGAAAATCTCCCAAGGGAAGTGATTATACTAAGGCACATGCTACCTTTCAGTTCTGCCTTTCTCTGTCCTATTGTTTTGAGCAAAAAAAAAAAAAAAATCTTGTTCTTGCATAGTTTCTTTGAGTATATTTCTAGCTGGCAAATGCAATAGCCACTGAAATAGCAGTAGTACAGATCCTTTGTAGGTTTAACAAGCTTAATAAGGAGTCAGAGAATTTCCCATTATAGTAAAATTATGTTTAAGAAGCAAAGAATTTCTGTCAATGTTCTCTCTACCACAAAAGGCTCAGTTCTACAGGACTGCTTCAGGGGAAGGCAGGACTTCAGCAGAGAGTGATGGGTCAGGCAAACCTGGGATTCACAATTTGCTGGCCCAGTCTTCCATTGTTCTCTGCATTGTGAAAACCCAGTGGAACAATTATACTAATAAATACATAATTCATAACTCCATTATGACTCTGAAGGACTTCTTTTCTTCCAGAATAAATGGAGAATATGAAAGGAAAAGATGAGATACTTTTCCTCTCTGACTTTAGCCTCTAGGTTATGCATAGTTTTTGGTTTTTTGTATAGGAGAATTGAGAGCAGACACAATGAATGTAACTCAGTCTTTGGGATTCCTAATGGCACTTCAAGATTCTCTAGTCCAGTGATCTTCATGGCTATATATAAGATTATCTAGGAAGGAGACTAACAAAGTTGTTTTCCATTAAATCCTTTGATAAATAGAAGTTTGGCTGCCTCAAAGAGAGCCTTACTTCTCAGACTCCTGAGCAGTCTGATTATCAAGTGACCGTTACTCCATCATACTATAATTCACAGCAGATCATAGCACAGCAGTGGCTTTGGATTTCATTCTGCATCTTGCAGAACTCTGTGTCCCTCCTCCATGCCTCTGCTGAAACTTACATTTGTAGAATAAATGATGGTGCAAAGTTTTTGTATTAATTTCAGTTTCATCCTCATTGCTGAACTGAAGTTTAGATGGCTTAGAGTCAATTTGTTTTTCTTCTCTTAGGTGTCACTGAGTTTAAATTGTTTTCTGCCCATCCAGAAGATTTCTTTCTCTCAGTGTTATAGAGGAAGATGAACTACTCATTGAGCTGACAGGGGAAAGAGTAGTGGGATTAGTTTGGTTTCAGAAATGATATATAGCTGCAAGGTGTAAAATCTACAGAGATTCATATCCTGGAAGCCCAGTTAGTCTATCACAGATTCTGGTATTATTTTTCAGTCCACAAATCTGCAGGCAAAGCATCAAGGTCAGCTATAACTATTTTTGAATTCTCTGGTTTTATTATCAGCAAAATTGATTAGTGATGCCTTCCACCCTGTGGTATTTTGAAAGCAGGCAGAGATAATCAGATGGTTAGGTGGAAGCCAATGACTAATAAAAATATAAAATTGTAATTTTTACCTAATTAACCTCTGAGGTGCTCTGATTCCTGACTAAAATATAAAACCAGTAAAAAAAATTTCTTCTTCCAAGTATTTAAACCTTCTACCCCCATACAAGGTGGGTTTTTTTGTTTGTTTGTTTGTTTTGAAGTTTCTATTGCTATATATATATCAGGGTCTCACTGTGTAGTTCAGACTGGCCTTGAGTTCACTATGTAGCATGGGCTGGTCTCAAGTTTGTACTCATCCTCCTGCCTCAGCCTCCTGAGCCCTTGGATTATAGGCATGGGCCACCATACCTGGCCACTTCTAGCCCTTTACACTTGCCATCTTTTCTTCACTTTTAAGGCAAAATCCATTTTATTAGTAGTGTGATTAATGAATGATCAAGTCCCATAGTATCAGGGAGTTCCTATGATATGATATTAGTTGAGTGTTTTCTAACTGAATTCCCTGCCTGAGCTTGTAGCATACAGAGTACAGGGGAACCTCTCAGTGTTTAACAAAATTCAGCATTCAGTGAGTCGACTGTGCCTTATCAAAGGTTATTTTGTTTGATCATTACTAAAATTGAGATAATTTGTTTCTTCCTCAGAGTATTAGTTCCCTCTAGAATCACAGTAGAAATGTTACTGTAATTCTCATGTGTCAGCATAAACATCTTACCCTAAATGTTAATGGTAATTGCAATGCAGATAAATCTGTAAGTAATTCAAAGTGATCAGAATCTAATTCTAAATTTTAAGGTGATCGTTTGCTGTCTTCTGTCCTTCACAGTTTAAAGTTTAGCACAGGTAGGCCTTGAAGGTGAGTTCTGTCATCCTTTTTTTTACTGAGGAGGAAACAGTGCTCAAAATGAAGTCCAAGTCTCCAGCCCAGGTCTTTAGACACCTAGTCTATTCATTTCTCCATTTCAAAAGTAACTGCTAGGTGATGGATTATCATTTACAAAAGACATCGAATATTTTCAACAATGCACTGAAAAACTTGGAGCATACATTTGACTGGCAGTGAAGAGCCTGCACTAGTGACAAAGAGCTCTAGACTACAGATTTCTTTAAACAGATAAATGTTACTTGGATTACCTCTTTTTACTAATTATGACTTTGGAAAAGTTGTCCAATTTTCACTGGAATTCACTTTTCTCTAAAAGAGAAGATGAGGCCCACAGGTTCAGTTTTCTCTTGCTATACAGCAAAACATCTAACACTTAAGAGAATAATAATTTTTAAATTCTGATATTAGGAATTAAAGCTGAGTTCAGAAGAGGCATTCTTTTGGTTACTGGCTGGAGTTATTTTATTATCTTAGTTGTTGAAATTAGTGACAAGCTGGGTTAGGCTGGAAGAAGAAGAAAGTTGGCCTAACGTGTTGCCTTTCAATAATCTCAGTATTCCTCCATGTAGTCTGTGTCTGTCTCTCTGCTTTCTGATTCAGTAATGTTTCCTAGTTGCTTCCTTAATGTACTGCTTCTGAGAGGAATGAAGAGGAAATGCAAGACCTCTTTGAAGGCCAGACTGAATTGACACATATCAATTCTTCCGTATCCTATTGGCTAAGACATGTTTAAAAACCAGCCCCAATTCAAAGAAACAGAAGACAGATTTTATTTCTTAATGGGCAAAAAAGTGGGTACAGGCAGGGAAGATATTAATGGCACTTATATGAGGAAACAATACCCACATTAAAGAGCAATTGTAATTAATCAGAAACAGAAAGTTGCATTTTTCAAACACAAATAATTATTAGATAGCAGCTACAGATAAATATTTGATGCTATAGGAGTATAGCAACACACAAAATATATGTTGTTTTTTACTAGTATAAAAGTCAGATATCAACGAAGTAAATAGATAAGCATGGATTTGAAACATTTGCAATCAATGAAGAAAAACTACGCTGTGATCTAACATGATGACTTAGATTAATGAGCCAGGAAAAACATTGAAATGAATTATTTGTATTGAGAGTCACAGTCTGAGTTGAATTTAATCACATGAAAAGAAAGGGAAAGAACACCTGAGGCAGTGTGAGGGTCTTGAGTTATGTTTCCCACACTGAAAGATCACAGTGTCTGGGTGTAAGCATTGGAGAGGCAAGCCTGTATAACATGGTAATTATTAGAAGAATTTCCCTTATTTTCTCCACATGCTTAAAGGTAGTTCTTCCAAATTATATATAGATAGATTAGATAGATAGATAGATAGATAGATAGATAGATAGACATATAGATACATATATGCATATATAGGTATATATATATATATATATATATATACACACACACACACACACACACACACACACAGGCAACATATGAAAATTCAAAGAGATTCTATAGTTTGCTTGTTTTTTGTTAAATATGTTCCCATAATCACTAACAGGTATGTGTGGGCAGAAAGGCAAAGGCAAGATAAAAATTTTCAAATTGAGATCCGGGAATTTATTTTTCTAAAACAAGCTCATATCCACTCCTTGAACTTGTGCAATTTCTAATGTTATTTCTCTTATGACTTCAACATCATTAATTGAATCTGTGGCTCTACCTGCAAATTAAATCTAAAAACACAGAACTGCAGAAATTAATATTTTAATTGAGTTGACGTCCTCACGAAGGTGGCTATCCCTTAAAAATTGTAATTATGCATGTAGAACCATGAATGTGTTCCAAATGTGATTTTCCCCCTCAAAACATCAGAGCTCAAAAGCAAATGATAAATTCGGAGCCAGACAGTGAGAACAGGCATTAAATCATTGCAGATTGTGGATATCTCTGCTTAGTACAAAAGGAATAAGCTGAACAAGATACAGTGCCTCCTGATAGAGGAAAATAATCTGCTAGACAGTAATTTACACCAATGCACCATCTATTTACCACATATTTATTGTGTGCCCAACTCCATGAAGTATATTTACTGAGTGCACAAACAGTTATATGAAGTCACAGTCTTGCTGTAGGAACAGGAAATTCTAACCAGGAAATTCTAACTAGCAAAATGATGTACAACAAAGAACATGCAATTCAGTTACACTGACAAAGAAGCAGTAGAAGTTAGTAAGAGAGCCTTTGTTATGTAAAGACCAATACAAATGCTTTTCCCTTAAAAGTAATTATTACAGTGAGGCTCTGGGATGTCATACCTCTCTTGTCTTCTCAGCCTCCAGTTTTTTCTTCCTCCTAGAGTAGCCAGTTTACGCTGTCTGTGTTCATGGCTCAGTGACTGGGTGAACAGAGACAAGTGACTCTAGTGAACTCAGCAGTCATGCCAGGAAGGAGGTCTGTATCCTGCTTCCTACTGTCTCTAAACTAGGATGGCTAGCAGCCAATAAACTGCTCATAGTTGCAAGGAGTGCAAAAGGCGATGTGTACCTGAGAATGGATTCTGTCCTTGGCAAATGTGGAGCAAAGATTTGAGATATGGTTAAATGTTTGCCAGAAGCTGCATCTGCCTTTTCATTGTTTCATCTCATTTTATTTTATCTTGTGCAGCCCAAAGCAATCTAAGTGATAAGAAGGCTACCACTTAAATTTCCTGCTCCTGAGTGCCTTTTAGATGATTCATACTGCCCGATTAATAACTGCTTTTAATTATACTGTGTAAAAAGGATGGGTAAATAATAACTAAGATCCTCTTTTAGCTTGAAATTCTATGACACTGATTTGTTGCAAGAGTCAGAGCACCGAATCGGACCAATTCCTTCAAGCTGCAACCAATGATTGTGTGTACTGAAATGAAGAGTTTGGGGTATAAAAAGAAACAGAATAAAAAGAAAACTAAATTCTTGAGTATGTATTAAGAATACTAAAATTTTTCCCATTATATGTACGCATGCAGACCTAAAAAGCCAATTTATGATCATAAACAATCTATAAATTGTTAGCACACATGGAAATTAACTTTTAATTTCATACCAAGCTACAGACTCTTTAAAGCAGGCTTGCATCATATTCATCTATGTTGGTGGAGCCTAGCATGGTACCTGGGGTTATAGTTAAAGTGATCTTAAGGGTACTAGAGAATGAAGCAAGATTGGGCACTAACTCGGTAATAGTTTCAGTGAAATTTATGGAGGTAGTGGAAGCAAAACATAAAAGAGAAATACACGATTGTAAGAATATATGTCGCACACGTACCTATACAACAAAAGAGTCTAGATAGAAGATTGCAGAAGTAAGTTTGGCCACTTCCAAGAGGAAATTGGAAACCATTCTGTTTGGTATTCAACAATAATCAGAAATACTAGCTTAACTGCTCCTGACATCCCCCTGTATTTTCCTTAATTAGGTATTTTTTCATACCTCCCCTAGAAGGCAATCTCTTATGGAAACTAACGCACAAATAGCAAGATGATCTGTACGAACTAAAAGTGACACATGCAGAGACCAGCATTGCGGCCTGTCTCTTTGGGACCCAAAACTCTGGGACCCGCAGAGTGGCCCGGGCAGTTTGGATTGAAAGTCTGTGCAGACCTGCATCTCGGCGCAACTGTTTGGGACTGGTAGGCCTGCCCTTCATCCAGAGGGAACTGCCCAGAGACCGGCATCTGGGACAGGTCTGTCTGGGCCCATAGCCCCGCCCTTCACCCCCAGGAAGTCTCCCAGAGACCAGCATCGCGACTTGTCTCTTTGGGACCCGAACCTCTCAGACCCGCAGAGTGGCCCGGGCTGTTTGGATTGGGAATATTGTGGAGACTGGCATCGTGGCCAGGTCTGTTTGGGACTGGGTACGTTGCAGAAACCAGCATTTTGGCCTAACTCTTTGGGAACTGTAGGCCCACCCTTCACTCAAAGGGAACCTCCTGGAGACCTGCCTGGGAAAAGGCACGGTGGCCTGGCCTGCCTGAGGTTCCACAGCTCCAGGGTGACCACACCCAGCATTTGCCTTACAAATTAGGGAGCCAAGAGCCCATAGAGGGGAGTTAGGACCCTTTGAGGAAGCCAAGAGACTGTGGGGGAGCAACTGCCCCTCCAGGAACTGACGGTGTAAGAGGTAACTTGCCACACATGCAGAGAAAGCTTTGGAACACCGCTCAAAGTAAGGAAATATAGAAAAATGACAAAAGGAAACACCAAAAGGCAGGCTCAAAGCCCTAGCCACCCCAAGAAAGATTAGAAGCCATGTACATAGAAGAAAAAAGAAGCCAGACACCTGAAATGTCTGAAATGATATCAAATGAAATAAATATGCAAATAGGGAAAGTATGGAGAAATTCAAATCAGAAATACTTGCCCAGGTAAAAGAAGAATTGATAAAAATAGTGAAAGAAATAGTGAACGCATCTAGTGAAAACACAGCTAAAAAATTAGAGGAACAAAGCAAACAGACAGAATCCCTCAAAGAACAATATAAGAAACAAACAGAATAAAAAAAGCAGATTCAAAGAGATATACAGGAAATCAAAATTTCCATTGAAAGCTGTAAAAACCACCTCAATGAAAGTGAAGATAGAATTTCAGACCTTGAAGATAAGATTGCAGCCAGTGAGCAGGAAAGACAAGATCTTCTAAAAATAAAAAAGAATGAGGAAATAGCAATTCAACACCAGCAAGATGATACAAAGAAAAATAACAAAAGATTAATAGGGATAAATGAAAAAGAAGGGGACAGCCCAAATGATATCAAGAGGATATTTACCGAAGTAATAGCTGAAAACTTCCCAAACATCAGAAGAGAATCAGACATCTGGATAAGTGAAGCATATAGAACTCCAAACAGCCATAACCAAAATAAAACTACACCCAGACACATAATAATCACCATCCCAGAAATACAACATAAGAATAGAATACTAAAAACTGTTAGAGAGAAAAGAGAGATCACCTATAAAGGAAAACCTATCAGAATCACGGCAGACTTCTCAACACAAACAATGAACTCAAGAAGAGCATGGAGTGAAGTGTTTCAGATCCTAAAGGAAAACCACTTCCAACCCAGACTGACATACCCTGCATAACTGTCCTTCAAAATGGATGGAGAAATAAGATACTTCCATGACAAAGAACAGCTGAAGAACTTCATGAACACCAAACCAACCCTACAAAGAATACCGAAAGACATTCTAGATACACACGGGATAAAAACCACCAAGCAAGGCAGACAATTAAACAGAATGGAAAGCTAAAGACACAACAGCAGAAAGATAACATGTCAACAATAAGCCAATATATAACAGTTACAACCATTAATGTAAATGGCCTCAACTTGCCACTCAAAAGAAACAGACTGGCAGAATGGATCAAGAAACAACATCCAACCATATGCTGTCTACAAGAAACCCATCTAACCCAAAAGGACACCCGTAGACTGAAAGTCAAGGGATGGAAAACAATACTTCATGCAACAGGAAACCAAAAAAAAACCAGGAGTGGCAATCCTGTTTGCAGACAATGTGAATTTCAAACCAAGAATGATCCAAAGAGATAAAGAAGGTCACTACATACTAGTTAGGGGAAAACTTCAAGAGCAAGAGATACCGATCTTAAATATATATGCACCAAATTCCAGAGCACCCAGCTATATAAAGCAAATACTAACAGAAATGAAAAATCAAATAAGCAATAATACAATTATAACAGGAGACGTTAACACACCATCGACACAAAGGGACAGATCATCTAGACAGAAAATCAGCAAAGACATAACAGAACTGAATCACATCTGTGAACAAATGGACTTGATAGATGTATACAGAGTGTTCCATCCAACAACTCCAGAATACACCTTCTTCTCAGCAGTACATGGGACATTCTCTAAAATAGACCATGTACCAGCCCACTGAACATATTTAAGTAAATGCAAAATAATTGAAATTATCCCATGCATGTTATCGGATCATAGTGCTGTGACCCTAGAAATTAATGATAAAAGAAATTGAAAAAAACCTACAAACACATGGAAACTGAATAATACACTCGTGAGCAATCGGTGGGTCACAGAGGAAATTAAAGAAGAAATTAAACAATATTTACAAGTAAATGAAAATACAGACACAACTTACCAGATTTTGTGGGATGCAATGAAAGCAGTCCTGAGAGGAAAATTTATTGCATTGAGTTCCCACATCAGGAAGACAGAACAAACACAAATAAACAACCTGATGCTACAACTCAAACATCTAGAAAAA